>JAKLNC010000049.1:0-144482 GCA_022813145.1 Barbatosphaeria neglecta
CACCCATTTAACTTCGTGTATTTTAGCAGCAGTGCAGTTTAGTGATCTCTCTCTTTCTCTTCTTCTTAATCAAGAGAAACTTACCACAACAATTAACCATCGTTCGCGCGCGTTGCTTTTCGTTGTTTCATTGGTAGCAACAACTCAAGACTGATGGCCTCAGCCCCGGTGCATTGTCTACTAATTTTTTTTTTCTGCCTTCGTCGCACCGCCACTTTTGTGCGCTAGCCAACATCTTTTCTTCTTTTCGTCGCGCCACCGCTTTTTGCGTGCTGGCCGACCTTTTCCCCTTGCCTTTAGCTGCCAAGGCAACTGTTAACATTCAGGCAACAACCTTCTTGCCGCCAATCTTCTTTTGTGTGCCACCGCCTTCTGCAAGTTAGCCGCTCTAAAGCAGCAACTTAAAAGCAAGCATTAGCCAGCTTATATTCTCCCTCTCCCGCCCATCTCCTCCTCTCTTCTCTCCTCCACTCTTCTTCTCCTCTTCTAATTACTCTTCTTCTCTCCCCTCTAGCAAATCATCTCTTCATCGTTTTTTCGCCGCGTCTTTCGCCGCGCTGTCGTTGCTATTGCATTTGGCAATAAGCAAAGCAACAAGCGAAACAACAAGCGAAGCGTTATTTAAAGCTAATAAGCAAACCAAAGCCGCGCCAACGATTTGCATTAATTAGCAGCCGCTAGCTTAATTGGTGAATGTTAGAAAGCCGACGCGCCTCTCCAACCAAGCTTAAAGCTTTGGCGCTTAAACTAAACAATTAACTATGTTAGCTATTCCACAAGCCACAATTCAAATTATCACTTTCTTCGCAAACCACCCTTTCAAAAGCTTAAAGTTTCTTCTTAAAGCCCTTGCTAACATCCAAGACTTTGTTAACTTAATCCTTTAAGATTAACAAGTTGTTGTTGTCTTAGCTACAACAAAGCAAACAAAGCAAGCCCAATCCTTGCCGCTAAAGCCATATAACAAACGCTAGGTGGCTAATAACAATTTATTACGGCAAACAATCATTTAAGTCCATGCAAACGTTACTAAGCTGTTTGCAAATTAACAACAACAAGCAGCCCAAGATGGCGCTATTCCATCTTAAGTAACAGCAGCATCTTTAGCGCAAGGCAATGTTGTTTTAGCTTAAGCAACAACAGCAGTATTAAACCTAGCAGCTTTAGCTTTACCAAGCTTACCGCCTTATACAAATATCCCAGCATTTGCAAGCATTCCCAATTAGCAGCTGCAATCCAACAAGTTTTTAGCTTTCTGCAACCAGCCTTAGTCCAACATTTCCATGTACACCTTAACAAAACCTTTCCTTATTCAATCAATTTCAACACATACAAGCCCTTTTCCACAGCTTTTAGCTTTACTTGCCCCTTAGCAAGCAGCCGCTCCTTCCTTGCGACAAGAAAGATTTGGCAAGTTTTACAAAGTAACGTTAACGACTCCTAACAACTTACTTTTACTAGGCTTGTTTCCAGAGACAATTGGTCCTCTTGCGTCGCGTATGAACCAACAAGCCCCTTAAGCGTCGATTACTGCCTCTTTTCTTAATCGCTAAGCACAGTTTAAGCTTTATTTTCCGCTCGGCCTATAACCTATTAGGCAGCTAATCAAGGTTCTAAAGCCTTCGCCAGCTTTAAAAAAGAACTTAAACGCTGAAAAGCGTTAGTGGCAAAGCAACTAACGCACTTTTAGCAATTTAACCATTTAAGCTATTGCAGTTATTGCAAGCCAAGATTATTGCCATGTGCCACCTAAGTTCGCCATTATTGCAGCTTTAAATGTGCTACTAGCAGATTTGCCCCATTAACTGCCACTAATTAATAACCAAGTCCAAACGCTAACGCCTTTGCCTATTAACAACGCCCACCATTAGCAAACAATTAACAAACACTATAACAACTATAATCCTTAACAAGCTAATAATTAACAACTTAGCAACAAGCAGCAAAACAACGCAATGAGCGACAACGGTAGAAATGGCAAAGCTAATCCGCCTGCCCTTCCGCCACCACCCAGTCCTTAAAATAACCTAATGCATTCCAAAGACCACAAGCTTGCTAAGCTTGTCGCTTAAACCATTACAGCTACAATGGCCTAAATGCAAGCCAACAATAACAATAACAAAAACATGGTTTGTGCCCTTATTAACCATTACAAGGAGCTTGTTGCTTAAGCCCTTAATAATTACAATTCCTACTCTTTAACATATGGTTAGCAAATTACAAATATCGGCTATTTTCACCTTGGCTTGGACACGAACAATAAGTCCACTTATATTGGTAAAGACTATTACTAGCTAAATGTTAACCTTTTCATTAAATCAATTTAATTAAACAACATGTTCGCTACTTACCAAGTTATTATTGTTAAAAACCTTAAGTCCCTTTTTAAAGGTCCAGCTACTAAATGGTTTATAGGCTAGTTAACCGAAGATAACCGCATTTACCTAAAGGAAAACATTTAGCACTGGTACACAGCCTTAACTAACCGATTTCAAATGCCTATGTTAGTTGCCACAGCTAAGCTAGCTAGTCTTTAATACACCCAAGCTAACATTGTTAACAGCGTCTCTTTCCAATCATTTGCTATAAAGGTTGCCTACTATAGCAAAGCTATGCAAATTACCAACAACACGGCTATTTTAACGCAAATTTACAATGCCCTTTATCTTAACTTGCGTTGGCTAATCCTTGCTCCTTAGGTTAGCCTACGCATGGATGAGTTTTTTAACGTTGTTAACAATCGTTTTTGCAGCTATAGCGACTATTTACGCCCTCCTTTAGTTGTCCCTAACAGTCTTCAAGCTTACAAACATCGATTCTTCCTAAACGTTCTTAAAACCCCGAACCTTAATAAGCTATGAATGCTAATAATCGACAGTTACTTTGCCAAAGAAGAAGCTAAAGCCACAAACAACGAGGCTAATTGGGGTAGCTTTAGCCGTGGAAAACGTGGCAAATATTGAGGCTAAAGCCAAAGCATTAGCGGTTTTCAAGACAACTATTGCAGCAAATATTGCCCTGGTTTTTGCCAAGACTACTAAGCTGGTTTGCAAGACAACGGATGCAATTGGCGTAATGATTAAGACAACTAGCATCGAAACTAAGGTAAATCTTTCCTTAACAACAACTAACGCAGAAGATTATTCCGCAATAACAACGCTTACAGCTAAGGCTACAACTATTAAGGCCACATCTACTAAGGCCCTTATTGCTATTGGAATGAATGCTAGGCTTGCAACGGCTATTGCTGGCAGCGTTAAATCTAACTAAACCCCCACAGAGCTTAATTTGTAGCCAAGACCATGTAGCTAAATAATAACTAGCCCAATTTTAACGAGAAGCAAACCGCCTTTTTAGCTAACAAATATTTATTAGTAAAGGACGTTCTAAGCGATAAAGAAAACATTAGCAACAACGCTAACAACAAGGTAAACATTAATTAAAACGAATCCTTTTACTTTGCGGCACATAGCGCCTTATCCATGCCTGTTGTGGCGCCTTACGCGCCGCCTATGCAAATAACGGCCCTTGTAGCCTCTTTCGCGCCTTGCGCGCCGCCCTTATAGGCACTTGTCGCCTTTTCCACGCCTTGCATGCCGCCAACGCAGTTAGCACTTGCAGCAGTTGTAAACTTGCAAAATTTGGTACTTAACGCTTTCTTATCTGCTCTTAAAACCCTAAATGTAACTTAACTAATGCCAAAGTTTTTTTAAACCAAACAATAAAGCCTATATTGCAAGTTTAAGCATTTACTTAACCTAAGGCAACAGCCAAAGGCACAAAACGTTTGCCTACAAATGACTTTTCTTAATGGTAATGCACCATTACCACATTTTTAAGACAAAACTTCGACAATTACAATATTAATAGCAAACAACGCCGCTAACAATATCAAATTACCAACAACAAGCAACAATTCATTGACAAATCCATCCAATACAAACACATTTAACAACGCTGCCTTAATTACAACCAACAACACTGCTATTAACGCACCCAATACCAAACGAACTTTATCCCTTTTTGTTAGGCACAAAGATGTTATTTATTTTAAACTTCGTCCATTTTGTCTAACTAACAACCCCAAGCCATTTTATTTGCGCATAGCTATGAGAACGTCGATTAACGGTCTTAATATCCTTATTTGCGCTAACACAAGATGTTCAACAGTTTTAGTTAACAAAAATTGGCTAAATTAGCATATGCCCGCCGCAAGCATTAAATTCGTTCCTCTCAACTACATAAACGGTGTTAATAATCGAATAACGTTAACGAAGCAAGCGACTTTTAATTTGCTAATTCTTGGCATAGTTACTAAAACTAACGAATCCTAAATCGAGGTTTTTAGCAACCACAACCTAACCGCTTAGGTTACACCAAATTTGCCTTTAGGCATCTTTCTAGGAAGCAAATGGCTTAAACTAAATGGTGCTGTTATTAATTATTTAGCTAAATCCCTTACACTTAAGTTTTGCTACAATATAACCGTTTCCTTTATTAAATTGCAAAAGGCAACACTCGTTTAATAACAAGTTACTGCGGTAGTTACTAGTATCGTCCCCACGCATAGCATAGCTAAAATTCTCATCCTTTATTACCCATTGCCAAAGATTAACGCTTTTAGCCACGAACAACTATATTTTAACGAAGCCTCCTTTCTAAAAGCCTTATACAGCCAGCTGCATGCAAAGTTTGCCCAAGTTATGTTTGTTACCAACCCGTCCAACTTTCCTTTGCAAATTCGTTGCAATACAAGATTTAAGATAATTATGGACGCAGAAGATTTCGACTTACAAACCCCAACCTTATGGATAAAGGTTAACAAAGCTTGCTTAGCATACAAAACGCTAGTTAACGGCGAATTTGCAGCAAATAAGCTAGGAATTTTCTCTGCCTTAAACTTAACGGCAAATGCTTTGCTAACTAAGCTTAAAACCTTGCAAGTTAAAAGCAACAACGCTAGCCAGGCAAAAGTTAATATGCGCTAAGCACGCAACACAAGCAAGCAAAAATTCGGCATCGGCAAGCTAAGCGACGTTCCCAAATTAATTACCAAACATAGCATCCACATATGCACCAAAAACCACAAATTCGTTGCAAAAATGCAAACTATTCTTAACAAGTTCCCATCTATGTAAAAAGACAAAGGAGTTAGCTTAGTTAAAATGCCTAAAGAAGAGATGCAACGCGTTAACCTTGTTAAAAGATAGCAAAACCAATAAATTAAAGCAAAAGTTTACCTAATTAGCATTAAGGAGCAAAAGGTTTTGGATAAGACATTTAGCAAGCTACACAACAAAAACAAGATGAACTAGATAACAAAGCTTACACTATTTGCCAGCCTTGTCTTTATAGTGTGGAAGACAAAAGAAAATGGCACCAGAAAAGGCCATGTAATTATTAACCTATAAGCCTTAAACAAAGTTGCGGTTCCAAACGCTTATCCCTTTCCCTTATAAGCAAACATTATTAACCAAGTTCACGGCAAACGCTATCTAACGGTCCTTAACGCATCCTTATTCTTTTATTAACTTCTTATTCAACTTAACCACTGCAATTAAATGGTTGTTACAAGCCACAAAGGATTAAAGATGTTAAAAGTGGCCTTAATGGGTTTTAAGAATTCGCCTTTATTTGCGCAACGATTCATAAATCGACGCTTATACCCTTATCAACACTTCGCTAGAGCTTATATTAACAATATCGTCATTTTCTCTAACACCGCTAAAGATTATAAGCACCATGTCGAAGCTATTCTCTAGCTGTTCGCTAAAATTAACCTGGCAATATCCCCCAAGAAGTCTTTTTGCGGCTACCCTTCCATTTATCTACTTGGTTTTAAAGTCGATGGATTTGGCATAGCGACGACCGCTAATTAAGTAGATGCTATCCAACGCATTCAAATGCCCAAATCGCTTAACACCCTTGAAAACTATATTAGCATGGTTAACTTCTTGCACAATTTCATCCTATAGTTTTAGCAGAAAGTGCAACCATTAAAGGACAAGAAGAAACAGCTTAACAAGGACGCTAAGACTAACGGCAAGATTCCAGCAGGAAAAACCGGCCTTGCACAAAAAATCTACACCTTAAAGGCTAAATTCACCCCCACAAAGTTCAAAGCGCAAGCATTTAAAATCCTCCAAAAGCAGCTTACCGAAACGCAATATTTAACCCATATTAGCCCTGATTAGCCGCTATTTGTCAAGATTAACGCTAGCAGACAAGGCTTCGGAGCCATGGTTTTTTACCTTAAAGGCGATAGTTGGGACGGCAGGAAGATCCTAATTAACAGCATTCAACCAGCCATGTACTTAAGTCGAAAACTTACACCCACTAAAAAGAAGTATTAAGCAATGGAAATGGAGGTTGCATGCCTTGTCTGGGTTTGCAGAAAATTGCGAGGCACCATACAATCCATAAGAACACCGGTGCAAATTCTCACTAATCACTGAGCAACAACCGGCATTGTGCAACAGACATCTTTTATAATTCAAGATCTTGGCAAACTAAATCCCTAAATAACCCTAGCATCCACTTACCTGTTACAATTTAACCTTGAAATCCACTACATCCCAAGCAAACTTAACCTTGTCCCTAATGCCTTGTCTAGGCTCTCGTTTACAAAAGACAAGCCTACAAATAAGACAAATAAGTTGGATAACATATAAGCAAAAGGATTTACAATCTACCACAAAGACGTTGCAGCGACAACAACGATCTCCCTTCACAACAACCTTAAGCAAAAGTTCCACGACGCCTATAAACAAACACCCAAATACAAGCGCATTCTTGGCTAGCTAAAGGCATACAACAAAGCTTAAAAGGAGGCTATTGCCAGCAAACAACCAATCCCCATGCAAAAGCTACCATTTGCTTTAATTAACGGCTTACTATACCACACTTCAATTAACGGCCTTCAACGATTGTGCATCCCAAACAATTGCGTCAAGGAGATACTCAAGATGGTGCATAACAACAAGTTTCACTTTGCTGTCAAACGAATGCTCCAAGACCTAAAGGTTGTTAACTTTAATAAATTAACGAAAAAGGTTCTCAACTACGTCAAGCATTGCCTAACATGCATCAAAAACAGCACCAACCAATAGCAAACAATCGGAAAACTTTAACTTATACCAACAAAACCGCAACTTAGACACACAGTTGCCATAAACTTTATCATTGGTCTTCCAATAGCTACCAAATCGGCAGTTTAGGCAAGCCTAATTGAAGGCTTTAACTCACTTTTAACCATATCTAACAAGTTTTCCAAGCGTTCCTTACTCATCCCAAGACAGTTAAACTACTCTGCACAACAATGAGCCGATGTTTTCCTAGCCTTCCTACAGTTGACCAATTAGGGCTTACCAAAGGAAATCATTTCTAACAAAAACCCCAAATTCACCTCCTAATTCTAGACTCAACTTTTCGCCAAATTGGGCACTTAACTGCTAATGTCTACTAGCTATTACCCCTAAACTAACGGCTTATTTAAAAGAAAGAACCAAACAATCGAAATTGCTTTGCAATACGCCTTAGCAATAACAAACAACCCTTAGCCAAACTTGTTGCCTAGCTTCTAACACTGTTTAAACAACACCTACACTTTGGCAATCTTAACAAGCCCTAATAAGCTGGTTTTTAGTTTTAAACCTTAGGACTTATTGTTACTTACGGCAGACATTGCACAAAACGAGACAGCTTTTAATACACTATGGCAACTATAACAAATCGAAGCGACAAACGCAATCGACTTTGCTAAAGCTAAAGCTAAGTGGTATTATGACAAGAAGCGCAAGCTGTACTAGTTTAACGTTGGCAACAAGGTGTATCTTAAGCTTTACAATAGCTATGTTCTCCCTAGCAAATTCAGGAAAAAGTAGACGCAGCAACAATCTAAACCGTTTATAGTTATCTAAAGAGTTAGAGATTTGGCCTGCAAACTAAACTTCCTAACAACTTGGCGCTGTCATCCGGTTATAAGTGTGGCCTAACTCATCTTAGCTCCGGCGAGACCAAACCCGTTCCACAGGTCCCCTCCTCCTCCAGCCAAAATCATTGTTAATAAAGACAACAAAGACTTTGTAAAATATGAAATTGAGGCGTTAACTGCCTAACGTGTGAGCTAGAAGTTAAAGAAGCCTTAACTAAAGTACCTTGTTTAATGAATGGGCTATAAAAGCCATTAGAACTAGTGGCTATTATGGCACCAGCTCCTTTAGAACGCTAGTTAATTGGTTCACAAATATAACTTACAACACCCTTTAGCACCTGGCGAATGTAAGCCGCCCAAAAAGTCTAAGCAAAAATTAACCGCAAATGACGTCTTTAAGCTTCTTAGAAAACAATTAGTTTAGCGACAAGTTGTCGAAATCACCTTTAACCCCAAGCATTCAAACGAAAGAAACTGAGAACTCCTTAGCTTACTTTTATTTACGTGGCTGTTAACACCAATTTGTCCCTTACCCTTTAATCTTAACAATAACCATGATTCTCTTACCTTTCCAAAGCCTTTACTAACACTGCTTGTAAACTAAGCAACCATTTTTATTTAAGCACACTTTAACCCGCATTCTTAATATTTTGCACTTATTCTTCTTTACACTTTACGCACTACTTTTTACCACTTTACCAGCAACTTTACCACTAAACCACCTCCATTAGCTACTAAGCTACCTTCTTAATATAGTGCAACCAATATAATGCCATTTACCGCCATTAATTCACCAGTTAAGAATATTGATAATGGCAATTGCAAAATTGTTGCCATTAATGCAAACAATGGCAGCATAGAAAAGGTAACCTTGCAAAAAGCTAGCTACAGCAACAAATTTAAAGCTAAAGCAAACCATAAGCTTTCTAACAGCCTTAAGGCGAGCTGCAAACCCTTTAACAACGTTATTGCGCATAACAAGGCTAAAGAAAAATACTTGTTAGCAACTAAGCTTGCTAAGCAAAAGGCTAAAGCAAAGGCTACTCTTTGCTGCGTTATTACTGCCCTTATTACTAAAGAGGCTTTAACCAAAATCCATGCGGCAATTAACAACATTAGCCAATAGCTAAAAGTTGCATCGCATCCCTTAACAAGCACCTTACACCGTTAAATTACTAACGTACAAGTGGTGCAAGCCTTAAAAGCAACAAAAGAAGAACTCCAGTCCATGCTAGTAATGCTAGCCATCCTTTTCAAGGTGGCTGCCATAGTTGCAATGCAAGATAAACATTAGTACTAAGCACTAATGGCCAAATTCCCCTCCATGCTAGACATGAATCTTCCACAATTGCATGGCAAATGGCGCTTGTTGCGCCTTAAGAAGAGAAGTCTTGGCAAGAAGCACAACAAGCCCACCTTGTTGGAGGAAAAGCATAAGAGGCGAATTAAAATGGCCAAGGTTAACTTAGCAAAGGCAGTTAGCAACTTAAGCAAAACAACAGCCAGCACCATAACAAGCATCCAACCTATGCCAACAACCTTTGGCAATAATGGCGAAGCAGTTGCAACTGCAAAAGCAAACCAGGCGGCAATCAGCAAATTAGCCTCCATTTGCATCCAAACCAAGCTTGCTGCAAAGCAAATTGCGATGGCGCTGGAGGAGATGACAGATCCTACAATTCGGGCGCAATTGGAAACGGTCCAAATGTACCTTGGCAACATCATGCAAGATGGCAACGGATGCTAATATGGGGATTGAGAGAGATGCTTTGAGGAGAACTGCGCAGATGTTCAAGCTTAGCTATTTGGTGAGGACACCAAATTTTGGATGGGGGGCACTGTAACGCCAAAGGCTGGCCACCTAGCAAGCCTTGCTTACTTAAGCAAGGCAGCAGGTGGCTTGTGCGCAGGCACCCATTTAACTTCGTGTATTTTAGCAGCAGTGCAGTTTAGTGATCTCTCTCTTTCTCTTCTTCTTAATCAAGAGAGACTTACCACAACAATTGACCATCGTTCGCGCGCGTTGCTTTTCGTTGTTTTACTTACCACCTTTGCGTTAAAAACCTTGGCATTATGTAGCGCGCCTTAAGCTATAAAAACTTGCTAGCTAGCAATGTAAGCAGCAAAGCTTTAGCTTACCCTTTTGCTTTGGCCCTCGTTTGGGTACTTAATGTCTTGTTTTAACTTGTTGCTATAAATAATAAGGTTATGTTTAAAGAGACTTGCTAAGGCGCTTAGGTGGGATGCTTTGCCGTGCTTTTTTCTTGCAATTACTAAGGCTACCTACAAGTGTTTCATGGTAAACTGTACTAGCTGTAGTTGTGGGCATGGGGCTATAAGCTAAGCTGTGTTCTTTAGTTGCGTAAGCTTGGCCTTTTTAGGGCGCCTTTAGCCCTTAAGGGCTAAGAGTGGCTTTAATTAAGCTACCATAAGGTAGCTAAGGTTTAGTTGGCGGTACCATATGCCTGCTTAAATCTAGGCCCTTTTAAAGAAAACCGTTGCTAGTGGTATACTTGCCTTTTTGTAAAAGGCAAGGACTGGCGTGGTTTGCTAGGCTAGCAAGGCCATGTAGCATGCTACCTTAAAAGCCTTGTTTGCCACCGCTATTTATTATCTCACTTTTGTGCTAATGGTTTAGGTTCTTATAAAGTTAAGGCGTGCCATGCTTAGGTATTATACCTTTGCCTTATAGCAAGTAACGAGTATAACACATGCTAAGGCTACTAGCGTAACTAAATAAGCGAAAAGGCCCTTAGTAATCTTGCTAAAGCCTCTTAAGTGTTAAGCAACCTTAAGCGCTTTTATTCCCCACCTCTTCGCGTGAACTTTAAAGGATAGCTTGCTGTTAAGGTAAAACCCCAGCCATTTAACCATGTTGTTAAAAGTTACCGTTTCTTTTGCAACTTGGACAAGCAGTTGTTGCAATTTCTCTTGGCTAAAATGAACCAAGTTGCATTTAGCAAGGTTAAAGGTAAGCTCGTTGTTTTGGCCTTAAGCTTAAGCGTTTGCTGCTTTGGCTTTTAGCTTATAAGCAGTCTTTTCTTTGTTGCGACTTATTGCTAAAATGGTAACATTATTTGCATAGCCAAAGCGTTTTAGCTTGCCTTTTAGTAACAAGCTAAAGAAAAAAGTGAAAAGAACTGGCAAAATGAGTAATCCTTGTGGTAAGCTTGTTGTAATAGGTTTAGCTAGCAAGGAGTTGCCTTTCAGCCGAACTAACGCCATTTTGTTTAATATAAAGGCATAAACTTAGAAGCATAGTTTTTGAAGCTATCTTTATTCTTAAAGCCAAAGCACCATCTTGTTGCAAAAAATAGCGTTAAAAGCGCCTTGCACGTTTAGTATAAGGAGTAACGCTACTTGTTTCTTGAATTAGGCGAACTTTATGTTATGCGTTAGGCATGCTACTAGGTCCTTGGCAAAGCGCTTAAGGAAGGCTTTAGCTTGCTTAAGCTATAGTAGTTATTCCATAATAGCTAGGTAAGCTATGCACCATGCAATTAATCTTTTTAGCCTTTTACTTATGTAAAAGAGTAAAGCAATTAGGCGCCAAAATTGGCATAAGGTGTAGTTATCTTTGCTTGGTTTACGTAGCATAACCACCGCCGCTTCTTAAAAGGAAAGTAAGTGGTGTTTAAGGCGTAGGCAAGTTTTGTACAATTGTTAGACATTTTCCTTAATGGCTGGCTATGCCAACTTAAGAAGGTAAATGGTAACTCCATCCCATCCTAACGCCGTGTTGCCTAAGCTAGTGCAAGCCTTGGTTGCTTTAGCTAGTTTAACCTTGTTATCCTAAGGTATATGGCCTTAAAAAGCTAAAAGGGCTTACAAGTTTAAGGCATTTGTACTGCTAGCAAAGCGTTTTAGCATGTTAATGCGTAAAGTTGCTAGCTTTTTTAAGGGGTTAGTTACCAGGTAGTCCTTTATCTAAAAGGAGGAAGCTGCAAAAGTATTTAACATCTTGTGCTAGCCTGCAATTTGGAACAAGTTGCGGTTTTTTTTGGCCTTAAAGATCTTAGTTTCCCAGTAACTCTTTTTTGCTTTATGTGTTATTCGTTTAAACGCTTAGTGGTAGTTGTTTAATAAGTAGTTTTAAAGGTTCTTCTTAGCCTTAGCGCATTTTAGCGTTTATTATAACATAAGCTTGCTTATGTTGTAGGTCTTCTTGCTTATGCTGCTTAGTGCTTAATTTAAAAGTTTTACCACCTAGCTTGCTTATACATTTAGGCCCTTAGTGTTTAGTGCTTAAGTAGAGAGCAAGGATAAGCCTCTTTTTACTGCTTGCGTAAAGGCGCTTTTATCCTTTAAAAAGAGGTATAAGCGTCTTAGGGGTGGGAGGAACGAGGCGCTTCACCCAATGGTAACTATAAGGGTTTTATGGTCCAACCTTGTATAGTTGTTATGGTTTATATAAGCCTTTACCTTAACTGCATTGGTAAAAGCTAAGTTAATAATGTTTTCGCTAAGGTGGGTGGCGGTGGTTTGGTTAGCAAGAACAAAGCCTTTAGCCTTTGCTTACGCCACTACTTGCCTTTCCTTTAAGGTTTCTTGTTTTGGGTGCTAGGTAATATGCCTAGCATTAAAGTTGCTTGCTATTATCACCTTGCCTTAAAAGTCTTATGCTTTTAAGGCATTTAAGACTTTGTTTTCGCTTTAGGCATTTTAGTAAACATTAATAAGGGTTAAGTTTTTAAGCTATATTATGAGAAGGTTGTGGTGCAAGTTGCTTAGGTATTGTTATGCAATTTGCTGCTTTTCTTTGCGTACATATGTTAGCACATATAAGGAGGCAAACCATTTTTTTACTAAGGTGTAGTATATAAATCTTTGGTAGCTTTTCGTTAGTTTTTTGCCATTTTTTTAATGTGCCTAGGGTTTTTGGAACATAATGGCGTTGTATTTTCCTTCTTAGGCTAAGTGCAAGGCCGTGTTGTGTGCGCCTAGCTTTTTTTGTACATTAGCCTAAAAAATGCGAAACTTAAGGGTGCGCTTGCTTTTAGTAGTTTTGCGCCATGCTTAGCTTGTCTTTGTGCTTATTTAAGGCATTTAGGCAAGTTAGGGAGGTTGTTAATAAAATGCTCGTACTTTTCAAAGGTGTAGCGCTAAGCTTAGGCTTGGGCTTTGCATAAGGCTTGCTGGTATTTTCCTTAGTTTAGGTGGTTTGCAAATGCTAGTGCAGCCCTAGCTTGCTAAGCTGCAAACTAGCATTTTGCTAAAACTTTAGCTAATAAGATTAGTATGCCTTTTGCATATGTTTTGTTTATAGTGTTTGCTGCTAGCTTGCTTAAGCTTATAAAAAGGGCTAAGGTAAAGCGCTAAGTTGCTTTTAGGTGCGTACTTAACTAGCTTTTTAAAGAGGTTTAGTTAAGGGCTATTATGCCTTTAAGGGTGGGGGTAAGTGGGGTAATGCTTTAAGCAATCGCTAGTAAGGCTAATGCTAAAGTTAAAGCTAGCGCTATTACTAGCGCTAAGGCTAAGGCTAGTGCTATCTTGTTTAGGAAAACCTTAAGCTAAGAATAAGCTTAATTGTAAAGCTTCTTTCTTTGTTGCTAGATTAACTTCTTTTATAGGTTAGTAAAGAAAACCTATTGGCCGTCTTTCTGCATAAGGCGCATTAAACAAGTGTTTGTGTTGGCCTTATAAGAGCTATAGCAGTTGGTGCATTGTGCCACGTTTAGGCAGCGTAGCTACCTAAGCATAAAGAAAAGGTAGGTTAAGTTAAAGCAGTTGCTGCATCGCTTTTCTTGCTTGCATCTATATAGAGAGTAAAAGTTTTAACACTTAGTATATTAGTTAACTAACGTCTTTTTTTCGATCTTTTTAGCTAAGCAGCTGCTAAACAGCCTCTAGCCCCTTATTACTATAGTCTTAAAAGAAACAAACCAGTTTTAAATGGGTTAGCCATCTTTATGTTCTCTTATTTTTATAGCAACAAGCTTGCTATGTGCTGCGCGTTACATCTCTTCTTTCATAATAGTTGCTGTTGCTAGTAGCTTAGCTGCTATTTTAATTGTTATAAAGATGTTAAAAACCACAAACTTAGTTTAGTTTGCAAAAAGGTTTAAGGTAGCTTTATGCTGCTTTTATTACTTAATAGTAGCGATAATTTTATCTTTAACTTTTTAAGTGGCTAGCCTTAAGCTAAAGCCCTTTTAAGTTAAGAAAGCCGCCTTAATAGCTATAAGTAGCTCTTTAATCTCTTAGCAGATTGTAAGGCGAAAACTTTTTACTATTATTTTGCACTACTAATAGTTATTATCCATTTTTACATATAGCTATTTGTTTACTTATATATAGCTATTCTTCTTAAAGCCCACTACTTGCCACTTTTAATTAGTGCTAAAGGTAGTAAAAACCTTGCTAAAGGCTACGTTAGCTCATGTTGTTTACGCGGTTGCTAGTTAGGCCGCCACTTAAGGGTTTCCCACTAAAGGGAGTGCAACGTTTTTGGGGGTTTTTGCTATCCCCCTTAATTTCTAGCTAAAGGCCATAGCTGTTTAGCTTGCTGCACTTAAAAACCTAGTTGTAAAGAAAGATAGCATGGTTTTAGCGGTAAACTTGTTGTTCTAAAAGCCCGCGAGAAGGCTGCCTAAGGGCAACATGGCTGCTTCTTTAATATTGCTAAGCATATTTAACAGCTAAAAGGCTTATTCCTTAACAAATTCCACCCATTTGAAACAACGAAAAGCAACGCGCGCAACGCAGGCGAACGATGGACAATTATTGTGGTAAGTTTCTCTTGATTAATCCTCCCTAAGAGAGAGAGAGAGAGAGATCGCTAAACTGCACTGCTGCTAGAATACATAAAGATAAATGGGTGCCTGCGCACAGGCCACTTGCGGCCTTGCTTACGCAAGCAAGGCTAGCTGGATAGCCTGCCTTTTAGCGTTACAGTGCCCCCCATCCAAAATTTGGTGTCCTTACCAAATAAGTTGCGCTTTAGATCGTTGTGGAGGGAGATGGTTGTCACAGCTGCACCGTCTTCATGGTAGATTGCAAATCCGTTGGACCATATGTTGTTTAGCTCATTTGTCTTGTCAGTAGGTTCGTCTCCTACAGATGGGAGCCTGGACAAGGCATTGGGGATAAGGTTGAGTTTGCCTGGGATGTGGTGGATTTCGAGGTTAAATTGCAACAGGTAAGTAGATGCTAGGGTTATTTGGGGATTTAGCTTGCCAAGGTCTTAAGTTGTAAGGAATGTTTGTTGCACAATGCCAGCTGTCGCTCGGTGATTAGTGAGAATTTGTACCAGTGTTCTCATGGATTGTATGATGCTTTACAATTTTCTGCAAACCCAAACAAGGCATGCAACTTCCATCTTTGTTACCCAATACTTCTTTTCCATTAGGGTAAGCTTTTAGCTTAGGTACATTGCTGGTTAAATGCTATCGATTAGTATCTTCCTTCCATTTCAAAAGTCGCCTTTTAAATAAAAGACCATGGCTCCAAAGCCTTATTGGCTAGCGTTAATCTTGATAAATAACAATTAATCAAGGCTAATATAAGTTAAGTATTGCGTTTTGGTAAGCTAGTTTTAAAAGATTTCGAATGCTTGCCGCTTGGTGTTTATAAGGGTAAATTTAGCCTTTAAGGTATAAATCTTTCGTGCAAGGCTGGTTTTTCTTGCTAGGATCTTGCTATTAGTTTTAGCATCTTTGTTAAGCTGCTTTTTCCTATCCTTTAATGGTTGCACTTTTTGCTAAAACCATGGAATGAAGTTGCGCAAGAAGTTAACCATGCCAATATAGTTCTTAAAAGTGTTAAGTAATTCAAGCATTTAAATGCGTTAGATAGCATTCACTTAATTAGCGGTTGTAGCCATGCCAAAGCTATTAACCTTGAAACCAAGCAGGCAAATGAATGAATAGCTGCAAAAAGACTTTTTAAGGGCTATGGCAAGGTTAATTTTGGCAAAAAGCTGCAAAATTGCTTTAACGTGACGCTTATGGTTTTTGGCGTTGTTGGAAAAGATAACTATGTTGTTGATATAAGCTTTGGCGAAGTGTTAATAAGGGTATAGTTGTTAATCCATGAATTATTGCGCAAATAAAGGCAAATTCTTAAAACTCATTAAGGCTACTTTTAACATCTTCAATCTTTTGTAGCTTGTAACAACCATTTAATTGCAGTGGTTAAGTCGAATAAGAAGTTGATAAAAGAATGAAGATGCGTTAAGAACCATTAAATATTACTTTCCACAAACTTGGTTAATAATGTTTGCTTACAATGAAAGGGAATAAGCATTAAGAACTGCTACCTTGTTTAAGGCATGCAAATTAACGACAACTCGGCCTTTTTTAGTGCCATCTTTCTTTGTTCTCTAAATAATGAAGACTAAGCTTGCAAATGATGTAGGCTTTGTCATCCAATCCATCTTATCTTCTTCATGCAACTTGCCAAATGTCTTGTTAAAAACCTCCTACTTTTTAAGTTTAATAAGATAAACTTTTGCTCCAACTTGTTGGTGTTACTATCCTTTAACAAGGTTAACGCGCTGCATTTCGTTTTCGAGCATTTTAACTAGGCTAACTCCCTTATTTTTCCACACAAATAAAAACTTATTAAGAATAATTTGCATTTCTGCAGCAAATTTGCGGTCTTTGGCGCAAATGTAAATGCCATGTTTGGTTATTAACTTAAGGACGTCGCTTAGCTTGCCAATGCCGAATTTCTGCTTGCTTGCTTTGCGTGCTTAACGCATATTAACTTCTGCCTAGCTAAGGTTGTTGCCTTTAACTTAGATTGTCTCAATCTTAGCAAGTAAGGCGTTTGCAGTTAAGGCTAAAGCAAAGAAAATGCTTAGCTTATTCGTTGCAAATTCGCCATTAACTAGCGTTTCATACGCTAAGCAAGCTTCGTTAACCTTTGTTTATGTTATTAGTATTCGCTTATCATAGCTATTTGCGTTAACAATTATCTCAAGCTTTGTGTTGCGTTAAATTCGCAATAAAGCGTTCATTAAGTTAGTAACAAACATAACCTAAGCGCAGTTTGCATGTAGTTAGCCATGCAAGGCTCCTAGAAAGAAGGCTTTGTTAAAATACAGTTATTTGCAGCCAAAAGCATTTATCTTTAGCAGTGGGCCATAAAAGACAAGGATTTTAGCTATGCTACACGTGGGAACAATAGTAGTAACTGCTGCAGTAACTTGTTGTTAAATAGGCGTTGCTTTTTGCAATTTAATAAAGGGAACAATCATATTGCAGCAAGACCTAAGCATAAAAGATTTTACTAAATAATTAATAACAGCACCATTTGGTTCAAGCTATTTGCTGCTTAAGAATATGCCTAAAGGCAAATTTGGGGTAACCTAGGCCATTAGGTTGTGGCTACTAAAAACCTTAATTTGGGATTTGTTAGTCTTAGTAACCATGCCAAGGATTAGCAGATTAAAAGTCGCTTGCTTTATTAGCATCATTCAATTGTTAACGCCATTTATGTGGTTAAGAGGGACAAATTTGGTGCTTGCTATAAGAACATGCTGCTTTAGCTAATTTTTGTTAACCAAAACTGTTAAACATCTTGTGTTAGCGCAAATAAGGATATTTAGACTTTTAATTAACGTTTTCATAGCTATGCGCAAATAAGATGGCTTAAGATTGTTAGTTAGACAAAAAGGACAAAGTTTAGGTTAAATAACATCTTTATGTTTAACAAAAAGGAATAAAAGCTTTTTAATGTTAAGTTTGTTAGCAAAAGTATCGTTAAACGTAATTAAAGTCGTTTCCTTTGTTGCATTTTTGGACGAATTTATTAGTGGATCATAGCTTGTTGTTAACAAATAGTTGTCTTTATTGTTAGTTAAGGATGTTAATGCTAAGTTTAATTTAAGTAAAATGTTAGCAAACAAAGTTTTCATGGGTAAGCAAGCGTCCTTTGTTGTTAGCTGCTGCCTTATGTTAAGTTAATGCTTAAACCTGCAACATAGGCTTTGTTGTCTAGTTCGAAAAAACTTTGGCATTAGATGAGTTACATCTAGGGTTTTGAGGGCGGATAAGAAAGCGTTAAGTACCAAATTTCGCAAGTTTACAACTGCTATAAGTGCTAACTACGTTGGCGGCACGCAAGGCATAAAGGAGGCTAAAAAGGCTGTTATTTGCATAAGCGGCGCGCAAGGCGCCGCAGCAAGCACAAATTAAGCGCTATACGCCGCAAAGTAAAAAGATTCATTCTAATTAATGTTTACCTCGTTGTAATAGTTGGCGTTATTACCAATGTCCTCTTCATTACTAAAAACGTCCTTTGCTAACAGGTAACTATTAGCTAAAAAGGTGGTTTACTTCTCATTAAAATTAGGCTGCTTATCATTTAGCCACATAGTTTTGGCTACAAATTAAGCTTTGCAAGGGTTCAGTTAAACTTAACGCTGCTATTGTCAACCATTACAAGCCTAGCGTTTATTTTAATAGCAACAAGAGCCTTAGTAGTTGCGGCTTTAGCCTTAAGCGTTATTATTGCAAAAAGAACGTTGGTTATTGTTAAGGAAAGATCCGCTTTAGCTTTGGCGCCAATTGTCTTAATTGTTACGCCAATTGCGTTTGTTGTTTTTAAGACGCAGGCCAACTTAATAATCTTAGCGAAAACTAGGGCAATATTCGCTGCAATAGTTATCTTAGAAAGCACTGCTGCCTTAGCCTCAATATTTGCTACATCTTTTACAGCCAAAGCTACCTTAATTAGCCTTGTTATTTGCAGCTTTAGCTTCTTCTTCTTTGGCAAAATGGCTGTCGATTGTTAGCATTCATAGCTTATTAAGGTTTAAAGCCTTAAGGACGTTTAGGAAGAGTCGATGTTCGCAAGCTTAAAAACTGTTAGGGATGGCTAAAGGAAGGCGTAAATAGTTGCTATGGCTGCAAAAACAATTGTTAACAACGTTAAAAAACTCATCCATGCGCAAGCTAACCTAGGGAGCAAAGATTAATTAATGCAAGTTAAGGTAAAGGGCGTTGTGAATTTGCGTTAAGATTGCGGTGTTGTTAGTAATTTGCATGGCTTTGCTATAGCGAGCAACCTTTATAACAAATGATTAGAAAGGAACGCCATTAATAATGTTAGCTTAGATGTATTAAAAACTAGCTAGCTTAGCTGTAGCAACCAATATAGGCATTTGGAATTAGTTAGTTAAGGCTGTGTACTAGTGCTAAATGTCTTCCTTTAGGTAAATGCAGTTATCTTCGGTTAGCTAGCCTATAAACCACTTTGCGGCGAGGCCTTTAAGCAAAGAGCCAAGGTCCTTAATAATAATAGTTTAGTAAGTGGCAAACATGTTGTTTAATTAAATCAATTCGATAAAAAGGTTAACGTTTAGCTAATAATGGTTTTTGCTAATATAGGTAAACTTGTTGTTAGTGTCCAAACCAAGGTGAAAATAGCTAATGTTAGTGATTTGCTAGCCATAAGTCGAAGAACGAGAGTTATAATTGTTAAGGGCTTAAGCAACAAGCTCCTTATAGCGGTTAATAAGGGCTTAAACCATATCTCCGTTATTATTATTGTTGGCTTACATTTAGGCCATTGTGGTTGCAATGGTTTAAGCGACAAGCTTAGCAAGTTTGTAGTCTTTAGGATGCATTAAGTCATTTTAAGAACTAGGTGGCAAAGGGATAGGTGGATTAGCTCCGTCATTTCCACCGTTGTTACTCATTATGTTGTTTTGCTACTCATTGCCAGGTTGTTAATTGTTAGCTTATTAAAAACTGTTATTGTTGTGGTGTTTATTAATCGTTTACTAATAATAGGCGTTGTTAACAAGTAAAAGCATTAGCATTTAAAGGCGCTTATTAATAAGCAGCAGTTGCTAAGGCAAATTTGCCAATGTCGCGTTTAAGGTTGCAGTAGCAAGCTTAGCTAGCACTTTTATGCAACGATAGTCTTGGCTTGCAATAACGGCCATGGCTTAAATAATTAAGTTGCTAAAAGTGCGTTAGTTGCTTTAACGCCAACGCTTTTCAGCGTTTAAGTTTTTCTTTAAAGCTAGCAAGGGCTTCAAAACCTTAATTAACTACTTGATAGGTTGTAAGCCAAGCGGGAAATAAAGCCTAAACTATGCTTGGCGATCGGGAAAAGAGGCAATAATCGACGCTTAAAGGGCTTATTAGTTCATGCACAACAAAATAGGATTAATTGTCTTTGGGAACGCGCTTAGTAAAAGTGGGTTGTTAAAAGTTGTTAACGTTACTTTATAAAATTTTCCGAAACCTCTTTGTCGCGAGGAAGGTGCGGCTGCCTGCTAAGAGGCAAGTAAGGCTAAAAGCTATAAAGGGCTTACGTGCGTTGAAATCAATCGAATAGGGAAAGGTTTTGTTAAGGTATGCATAAAGCTGTCAAACTAAGGTTGTTTGCAAAAAGCTAAAAACTTGTTGGATTGCAGCTGCTAATTGCAAATGCTCGCAAATGCTAGGTTATTTATATTGTGGGGTGAACTTGGTAGGGCTAAAGCTGCTAGGTTTAATGCTGTTGTTACTTAAGCTAAAACAACGTTGCATTAAGCTACTTGCAATAGGACGGCGTTGCCCTAAGCTAATTGTTCTTACGCAGCTAGCTTTATAACGTTTGCATGGACCCAGATAATTGTTTGCCACAATAAATTGTTATTAGCCACCTAGCATTTATCATATAGCTTCGGCGATAGGGATTGGGCTTGTTTCATTTGTCTTGTTATAGCTAGAACAATAACAACTCGTTAATCTTAAGGAATTAAGTTAACAAACTCTTGGATGTTAGTAAGGGCCTTAAAAGGAAACTTTAAGCTTTTGGAGGGGTGGTCCGCGAAGAAAGCAATGATTTGAATAGCGGCTTGTGGAATAGCCAACATAGTTAATCATTTAGTTTAAGCGCTAAAGCTTCAGCTTGGTTAGCAAGGCACGTCAGCTCCTTTAACGTCTACTAATCAAGCTAGCGGCTGCAAATTAATGCGACTCATTAGCGCCATTTTGCTTTACTTGTCGCTTTGCTTATAGCTTTATTTATTGCCAAATGCAATAGTGCCGTTGGCGCAACGGAAAACGCAGCGAAAAATAACAAAAAGACAATTTGCGGAGCGGAGAGAAGAAAAGTAGAGAGAAGAAGAAGAAGAGGAGAAAAGAGGAGGAAAAGGCAGGAAAGGGAGAATATATGCAGGCTAGTGCCTGCTTTCAAGTTGTTGCCTAGTTTTTGACGGCTGCCTTAGCAGCTAGAGGCGAAGGAGGAAAAAAGGTCGGCCAGCACGCAAAAGAGCGGCGGCGCAACGAAAAGAAGAAAAGATGTCGGCCAGCGCGCGAAAGCGGCGGCGCAACAAAAAGAAGAAAAGATGTCGGCCAGCGCGCGAAAGCGGCGGCGCGACGAAAAGAAGAAAAGATGTCGGCCAGCGCGCAAAAGCGGCGGCGCGACAAAAGCAGAAAAAATTAGTAAACGACGCACTAGGGCTGAGGCCACTAGTCTTGAGTTGTTGCTACCAATGAAACAACGAAAAGCAACGCGCGCAACGCAGGCGAACGATGGACAATTATTGTGGTAAGTCTCTCTTGATTAATCCTCCCCAAGAGAGAGAGAGAGAGAGATCGCTAAACTGCACTGCTGCTAGAATACATAAAGATAAATGGGTGCCTGCGTACAGGCCACTTGCGGCCTTGCTTACGCAAGCAAGGCTAGCTGGATAGCCTGCCTTTTGGCGTTACACCATTCCTTTTCTAAGCTTGCTTTCTCTAGCACTAAGATCTTGTCTATCCTTATAGCCATGCTTATAAGGATTTGCATCCTCTTGGTATAAGAGGCTATTTTAGCCTGCAGCTTCTTAACCATGTTATTTGTAAAGCTATATGCTGCCACATTTATGATTTGTATTATGTTCTTTAAGGTGGCTGCTATATATATAAGCGCTGTTACTAGGAAAGGGTTTGTTGCTTAGAGCATGTTGCTTGCGTTCTTAGGTTATGCACTTAGTGCCTCTAGTAAGAAAAGCCTTCTCGCTGTGTTTGTGGCGGCCATGCCAGCTAAGGGTCCCTCTGTGAAGGACATTGCGCTGGTATTTGCGCACAAAGCGCGTGAAGAGATGGAGGGGATTAGGATGAATGGAAGGGAGGTGTTATTGTGCTGTAGGAGTGTGGTGTTTGTTGGCTCCTGGTATCCCAAGCCAGGTTTTTGGCCTTCCGCCAATCAGAATGCTCCCCGCAAGGAGCAGAAAAATAAAACGGAAGAAGGATGATGGACGGGACGGTATTTGTTGGTGTTCATTAGTATTTGGCAAGGGCGCCGAAATTTTGCAAAGGGGGCACCTGATACGCCACTGTGGCTGGAGCAAGGGCTGGTCACGTGACAGATGTGTGGCACGTGACCATGGTGGAGCCTAAGCAAGGCACTTGTATTTTAGCTCATTTGCACACGCGTTGCATTTGTTAGTTTAGCTCTTCTTAACAACAACGAATGACTTCTACTTCTTTTTCTTCTTTGCGCGGCGTTTGCTTTCGTCTTATTTCGATACCATAACGTTAACGCTTCTTTACATTTAGGTTTTTCTTCGAAGCTAGCAGTAGCTCCAAGACCTTAATTAACTGCCTAATAAGCCTTAGGCTGGCAAAATAAAGCCCAAACTCTGCTTGGCAATCGGGAAAAGAGGCAGTGATTAATGCTTGAGGTGCTGGTTAGTTCATGTGTGACGAAAAGGGACCAATTGTATTAAGGAACGAGCTTGGTAAAAGTGGGTTGTTAGGAGTCATTAACGTTACCTTATAAAATTTGCCAAATCTTCTTTGTCGCAAGGAAGGAGTGGCTTGCCGTAGGGCAAGTAGGGCTGAAAGCTGTAAAGAGCTTACGTGCGTCGAAATCGATTAAATAAAGAGAGGTTTTGTTAAGGTATATGTGGAGCTGTTAAACCAAGGTTGTTTGCAGAAAGCCAAAGACTTGTCTAATTGTGGTTGGTTAGGAATATTTGCAAATATTAGGTTATTTGTATTAGGTATTGGACTTGATGAAGCCAAAGCTGCTGGGTTTAATGTTGTTGTTGTTGCTTAAGCTAAGACAACAATGCCTTAAGTAAGTTGTTCTTGCTAATTTACAAGTAGCTTTGTAACGTTTGCATGAATCCAGACAATTGTTTGCCATAATAAATTGTTGTTAGCCACTCAGCGTTTGTTATACGGCTTTAGCGGCAAAGATTAGGCTTGCTTTGTTTGTCTTATTATAGCTAAAACAGCAACAATTTGTTAATCTTAAGGGATTAAGTTAACAAAGTCTTAGATGTTAGCGAGGGCTTTAAGCGGAAACTTTGAGCTTTTAGAGGGGTGATTTGCAAAGAAAGCGATGATCTGAATTACGGCTTGTAAAATAGCTAACATAGCCAAGTGCTTTGCATATTGGCTGCTTGTCTAGGCGCTAAGGCTTTAGACTTGGTAAGAGAGGCGTGCTAGCTCTTTCAATGTCTGCTAATCAAGCTGGCGGCCGCAAATCAATGCAAATTGTCGGCAAGGCTTCGCTTTGCTTATTGCTTAGCTTGTCGCTTTGCTTTTGCCAAATGTGACAGCAACAATAGCGCAGTAAAAGACGTGGCGAAATCATAGCGAAAAACGATGAAGAGACGAGTTAGCGAAGTGAGGAGAAAAGAGTGGTTAGGAGAGAAGAAGAAGAGGAGAGAAAAGAAGAGGAGATAGGCGGGAGAGGGAGAATATAAGCTGGCTAATGCCTGCTTTCAAGTTGCTGCCTGGATATTGACGGCTGCCTTGCAGTTAAAGGCAAGGGAGGGAGGAAAAGGTCAGCCAGCACGCAAAAAGCGGCGGCGCAACGAAAAGAAGTTGGCCAGCACGCAAAAGCGGCGGCGTGACGAGAAAAAAATTAGTAGATAACGCACTAGGGCTGAGGCCACTAGTCTTGAGTTGTTGCTACCAATAAAACAACGAAGAGCAACGCGCGCGAATGATGGACGATTATTGTGTTAGATTCTCTTGGTTCAGAAGAAGAGAAAGAGAGAGAGAGATCACCAAATGCACTGCTGCTAAAATACACGAAGTTAAATGGGTGCCTGCGCACAGGCCACCTGCTGCCTTGCTTACTCAAGCAAGGCTCGCTAGGTGGCTAGCCTTCGGCGTTACAGGTTAGCAAGTAACAAAAACTAGTTAAAAAAAAGGATTAGTAACAGTAGCTAGGTTTGTTAAACCTAACATAATAGCAGCTTACTCCTTAGCTTTTTGCGCCTTTAATTCTTTTAAAAACTTTGCTACTAATTTCGTTCCTTTTTATTAAACAAGGTTTTGCTATTTGCATAACTTCTCCACCCTTGCTAACAATATACTTTCTTTATTAAGGTTTTTTTGTTTTAATTAAATTAAGTGCCTCTTAGCTTCTCACAACTTGCAATTAAAACAATTCTTTTTAAAAATAATTTGGTTTACTACACAATTAGCACATAGTTCCTTATCCTTATAATAGCACAATAAACATACCTTTGTTACAAATAAGGTAACTATTTTTATTGCACTTTACTTTTGCCTAAACATAAGCTTTATATTTTTTAAAGCAACGCATAACGTTATCTAGCCAACAGCATTTTTAGCCTTGCTTAAAATACTAAAAACATAGCATCGCGTTAAAGCCAAAAATGGGAAATAAGCTTAGCATACGCAATTTTTAACAAGTTAAAGAAAGGACTAGTGTAACGCCAAAGGCAAGCTACCGCTAGCCTTGCTTACTTAAGCAAGGCAGCAGGTGGCTTGTGCGCAGGCACCCATTTATCTTCGTGTATTTTAGCAGCAGTGCGTTTTAGTGATTTCTCTCCTTTTCTCTTCTTCTAAATCAAGAGAGTCTAACACAATAATCGTCCATTATTTGTGCGCGTTGCTTTTTGTTGTTTTATTGGTAGCAACAACTTAAGACTGGTGGCCTCGGCCCTGGTGCGTCAGCTACTAATTTTTCTTTTCTGCTTTTGTTGCGCCGCCGCTTTTGCGCGCTGGCCGATATCTTTTCTTCTTTTTGTTGCGCCGCCGCTCTTTTGCGTGCTGGCCGACCTTTTCCTCCCTCGCCTCTAGCTGCCAAGGCAGCCGTTAAAATTCAGGCAACAACTTGAGAGCAGGCACCAGCCTGCATATATTCTCCCTCTCTCGCCTTCTCCTCCTCTTCTAATCACTTCTCTCCTTCACTCTTCTTCTCTTCACTTGTCTTTTCGTCGTTTTTCGTCGCGTCTTCTGCTGCGCCGTTGGTGCTGTTGCATTTGGCAATAAGCTAAGTGACAAGCCATAAGTGATAAGCTAAGCGATAAGCAGAGCGAAGCTGCGCCAATGGTTTGCATTAATTTGCAGCCGCCAGCTTAATTGGCAGACGTTAAAGCAACCGGCGCTTCTCCGACTGAGCTTAAAGCTTTGGCGCCTAGATTGAAAGCTTTGAGCAGCCGACTTGCAAGCTTTTGGCTATGTTGGCTATTTTACAGGCTGCAATTTAGATTATCGCTTTTTTCGCAAACCACCCTTTTAGAAGCTCAAAGTTTTCTCTTAAGGCCTTTGCTAACATCTAAGAGTTTGTTAACTTAATTCCTTAAGATTAATAAGTTGTTGTTGTCCCAGCTATAATGAGGCAAATGAAGCGAGCCCAATCCTTGCCGCCAAAGCCATACGACAAACGCTGGGTAGCTGATAACGATTTATTGCGGCAAACGATCGTTTGGGTTTATGCGAACGTTATTAAGCTATTTGCAAATTAACAACACTAAGCGGTGCAAGACAACGTTGTCCCACTGCAAGCGGCTTAAAGAAACGCTGTCTTAGCTTAAGTAACTATAACAGCATTAAACCTAGCGGCGTTAGCCTTACTAAGTCTAACCCATGATATAAATAACCTAACATTTGCAAGCATTTCCAACCAACTATAGTTCAACGAATCTTTAGCTTTTTGCAACTATCCTTGGTTTAACAGCTCTATGCATACCTTATTAAAACCACTCTCAATTTAATTAATCTTAATGCAAGCAAGCTTGTTTCTGTAAGCCTTAACCTTACTTACCTTGTGGCAAGCTGCTGCTATACTGCAGGCAACTGCTCTTTTCCTGTGTTAAAAAGGTTTCGGAAAATTTTACAAAGTAACGTTAACAACTCTTAATAACTCACTTTTGCTAGGCTTGTTCCTAAAGACAATTAGCCCTTGCTTGTCGCGTATAAACTAACTAGCACCTTAAGCGTTGATTATTGCCTTTTTTCCCGATTGCTAAGCATAGTTTAGGCCTTATTTTCCCTTTGGCTTGAAACTTATTAGGCAGTTAATTAAGGTTCTGGAGCCACCGCTAGCTCCAAAGAAGAACTTAGACACAAAGAAGCGTTAACACCAAAACAACTAATCTCGCACTTTTAGCAATTCAACTATTTAAGCCATTATAGCTATTGCAAGCTAAGACTATTGCTACGTGCTAGCTAAGCTTGCTATTGCAGCTTTAGATGCGCTACTAGCAAATTTGCCCAATTAACTGCCACTGATTAATAACCAAGTCCAAATGCTAACGCCTTTGCTTATTAATAACGCCCATTATTAGCAAACGATTGACGAACACTACCACAGCGACAGTTTGCAATAAGCCGACAATTAGCAACTTGTTAACAAGCAGCAAACCAACATAATAGGCAACAATGGTGGAAATGGCGAAGCTAATCCGCCCTTCTCGCCGCCACAACCTGGTTTTTAGATCGATTTAATGCATTTTAAAAACCGCGAGCTTGCAAAGCTTGTCGCTTAAACCATTACAGCTACTATGGCCTAGATGCAAGGCAACAACAATAATAACGACACGATTCGAACTTTTATTAACTGCTATAAGGAGCCCATTGCTTAAGCCCTTAACAATTACAACTCTTGCTCTTTAACCTATGGTTGGCAAATTACCAACATCGGCTATTTTTACCTTGGTTTGGACACTAACAACAAGTTTATCTATATTAGCAAAAACCACTATTAGCTAAACGTTAACCTTTTTATCAAATCGATTCAATCCAACAACATGTTACTAGCCCATTAAGCTATTATCGTTAAGAACCTCAGGTTTCTTTTCAAAGGTTTAGCTGCTAAATAGTTCATAAGCTAGCTAACCAAAAATAACCACATCTACCTAAAGGAAGACATCCAGCACTAGTACACAGCCTTAACTAACCAATTCCGCATGCCCATGTTAGTTGCCACAGCTAAGCTAGCTAGTCTTTAATATATCTAAGCTAACATTGTTAATGGCGTCCTTTTCCAATTATTTGCCATAAAGGTTGCTCGTTATAGCAAAGCTATGCGAATTACCAACAACACGGCTATTTTAATGTAAATTCACAATGTCTTTTATCCTAACTTGCGTTAGCTAATCCTTGCTTTTTGGGTTGGCTTACGCATGGATGAGTTTTTCGACGTTGTTAACGATTGTTTTTGCAGCTATAGCGACTATTTACGTCCCTTTTCAGCCATTCCTAACAGTTTCCAAGCTTGCAAACATCGACTCTTCTTAAACGTTCCCAAGGCTCCAAACCTTAATAAGCCACGAATGCTAATAATTAACAGTTACTTTGCTAAAGAAGAAGCTAAAGCCGCAAATAACAAGGCTAATTAAGGTAGCTTTAGCTGTGAAAAATGTAGCAGATATCGAGGCTAAGGCAGCAGCGGTTTTTAAGACAACTATTGCAACGAATATTGCCTTGGTTTTTGCTAAGACTACTAAGCTGGTTTGCAAGACAATGGACGCAATTGGCGTAACGATTAAGATAACTGGCGTTAAAGCTAAAGCGGATTTTTCCCTAACGACAACTAACGTTTTTTTCGCAATGATAACACTTAAGGCTAAGGCCACAACTACTAAGGCCCTTGTTGCTATTAGAATAAATGCTAAGCTCGTAATGGTTAATGATGGCAGCGTTGGGTTTAACTAAACCCTTGCAAAGCTTAATTTATAGCTAAGACTATGTGGCTAAATGATAAGCAACCTGATTTTGATGAGAAGCAAACTGCCTTCCTAGCTAACGGATATTTATTGGCAGAGAACGTTTTAAGCGATAAAGAAGACACTAGCAACAACACTAATAACAAGGTAAACATTAATCAAAACGAATCTTCCTACTTTGCAGCGCATAACGCCTTATCCATGCTTGTTGTGGCGCCTTGCGCGCCACTTATGCAAATGATAGCCCTTGTAGCCTTTTTTGCGCTTTGCGCGCCACCTTTGCAGGCGCTTGTCGCCTTTTCCACGTCTTGCGTGCTGCTAACATAGTTAGCACTTGTAGCAGTTATAAACTTGCGAAATTTGGTACTTAATGCTTTCTTATCCGCTCCCAAAACCTTAAATGTAACCCAACCGATGCCTAAGTTTTTTTGGACTAAACAACAAAGCCCATGTCGCAGGTTTAAGCATTAACTTAACTTAAGGCAGCAGCTAACAACGAAAGACGATTGCTTACACAAGACTTTGTTTACTAACATCCTACCCAAATTAAAGTTAGCATTAATATCCTTAACCAACGGCGAAGAGGACTATTTATTAACAATAAGCTGTAGTTTTAAGTTATTCGAAAACACTGCTAACGATGCCTCTTTAGTTGCAACTAACGACACTTTTGCTAACAAACCTGATATTGAAAAGCTTTCATCCTTTTTTGTTAAGCATAGAGATGTTATTTATCCTAAACTTTGTCCTTTTCGTTTAACTAACAATCCTAAGCCATCTTATTTGCATATAGCCATGAGAATGTTAATTAATGGTCTTAATATCCTTATTTGCGCTAACACAAGATATTCGACAGTTTTAGTTAATAAAGATTAGCTAAAGTGGCATGTTTTCACCGCGAGCACTAAATTCGTCCCTCCTAACCACATAAATGGCGTTAATAATTAAATAACGCTAACGAAGCAAGCGACTTTTAAGCTGCTAATCCTTAGCATAGTCTTAACAAACGGCTCCTAAATCAAGGTTTTTAGCAAGCACAACCTAACTGCTTAGGTTACACTAAATTTGCTTTTAAGCATCCTCTTGGGCAGCGAATGGCTTAAACTAAACGGTGTTATTATTAATTATCCAGCTAAATCCCTTACACTTAAGTTTTGCTGCAATATAACTGTTCCCTTTGTTAAATTACAAAAAGTAACACCTATTTAATGACAAGTTACTGTGGCAGTTACTAGTATTGTCCTTACGTGTGGCATAGCTAAAATCCCCATCCTTTATTACTTACTGCCAAAAACCGACGCTTTTTACTACAAACAACTATACTTTAACAAAGCCTCCTTTTTAGGAGCTTTATATAGCTAGCTGCATGCATGTTACAACCTAACTATAAAGACAAGGTGAGGTGATGCTTGCTTAGAACAACAAGAGGGCAAGTCGCAAACAATTACGAATTGTGGTTAATAAGGCGTGGTAGCTAGGGAATCGTGCTTGGGATTAACCACTGCAAAACTATTTATCATGTTAGGAGAGCAATGTTCCATCCTTATAATATCCTTATATACCATGGCTTCCTTTAAAGGAGGAGAGAAATGTGTTTAAAGTTGCGACAAGTTGCACGCAACTTTAGTGATACTTAAGTAAAGGTGTAGTGATGGTTGCATGAAATTATAACGCAACTTCTCAATGTGGTAATTGCACTAACAAACACTGCCTTCTCTATTAAGATGCGGGGTTACTTGTTATGTAATGGTTTAAACCATAACACAATTCCCTTTCTCTTATGCTAAAGTCCTTAAAGCTTTTTTTTTTCTTTACATTATTATGTCTTTTTATGGTTGTATTGCTTAGAAATGAAGGCGTCTTTTTAACTTGTTTAACAAGTATGGTATAAAGGTGATGCCTTGTTTGCGTTACTTTAAAAAAGGGCTTTAATGTTAATTCCTAGACTCTTTTAAGTTGCAAGTTAAAAGGTGTAAGGCATGTGTGCAAGCGAATGTTAGATGCAACGGCGCAAGCCGTTCTTTAGCATATGAAAGTGGGATTTTTTCTTGCATGCTTTTTAAAGGGTAGTTGCTAATTTTCAGACTTTTCTTTAGCTAATTGTTTAATATTTGAGATAAACCGTTTTAAGTGTAAAGAGGCAAAGGCGGAAGCCAAGTTTCTTTGCTTGGCTTAGGAATAGTAAACTGTGGTTGCTTGGATTTTGTAGCTTTGTTAATAAAAGGAATTGGTGTGGCGGAAAGGAACGGATTTAGTGGTGAAAACATTAAAGGAATTAGAAGCAATTAAGGCAAAAGAAGCTGCTATCTTAGCGTTAAGTTTTACATTTGTAGCTTTTGCTGTTGTTCTTCTTAACGTTTCTTTTAATTAGTTTTCTTTACTTGCTAAGTTTTCTTCTTTAGCTTCTTTTGATTTTGGAAGGCTTAAGTAGCTTAGGCTTTTCGCTTTTAAAGGTATTGCTAAAGCAAATGCTAGGAATTTTAAAGGTTTGTAACGAGTTTTTAGGTATTCTTTTTCTTTTTGTAGTTTTTTTATTTAATTAAGTATTTGCTACGTTTTTGGTGTTTTTAATGGTTTTAAATTACTTTTACATTATATTTCTTAAGGTTTTTTATTTTCATTGTTGTTTTGAAAAGAATGCTTAGATTTGTTACTTTGAGGAGTGATATGTGGAATCGTGGGTAAATATTTATTGTTGCAAGCAACTTAAGTTTGTAATTAACATTCGAAATTTTTCGCGTAATTTCAAACGGTTTAAGTTTCTTATAATTTAACTTGTTACTTAGTTGTTTAGTTTTAATGTTTTTGCATAGCAAATACATATAATTTCCTTTCTTTAAAGCTAGTCCTTTTAGCCTAAACTAATTTGCGGTATTAGTTATTTGCTGCTAAAAGAATTAAAGTTTTTAACGTAAATTAATATGTAGTTGCTATAATTGTTCGCCATGAATATTTGCTACTAAAACTTAAGTTAACCTAGTGTTAAATTTAAAGGTAGGTTTATATTTAAAGTTAGCAAAGTAAGGGAAAACCTTAGTAGTTTTTATGGCTGCACTATTATATGCCATTTATGCCATTAGTAACAGTAAAACCTAGTTGTCTTAAGCATAGTTAACGAAAAATCGTAAATATTGCTTAAGTGTTTGGTTTGTTTTCTTGGTTTGCTCGTTTGTTTTTAAGTGGAATGCTATTAAGGGTTTTAGTTTAATCCCTAGGTGTTTTGCCAAACTTGTCCAAAAATCAAACACAAAGGTGGTTCCTTGATTTGAAACAATCTTTGCAAGAAAACCATAAATACTTGCAATATGCTGTAAGAACTAATATGCAAGGTTAAGTGCTTAGTATGCTTTGTTAATAAGTAAGAAATACGCAAACTTAGTGAATTTATTAACCACAACAAGGATATTGTTATACAATTGTCTTGTTAAGGGTTTGGAAAACGGTAAAAGCTTAACAATTAGGTTTTACAAAATACTTAACCATGGGCGTTTTAGCATAAGTAACACTTATAGTTAACCATATGGTGCATATTATAAAGTCTTGGTTTTGTTACAAATGTCGCAATTACGTATATATTTCTTAACTTTTTAACTTTATCTAGTTGTGTTGTAGTATTGTTTTAGTTAGTTAAGCGTTTTGAAGTTTTTAAAGTGGCTTGTTAGCAACGTTTTGTAGGCATGGCAAATTGCTGTTTTTCGAAGTTTTAGGGGTACCTAAAGTTTTTTTTGGCTGTAAAGGAGTTTGTTATTAATTATAACTTCCTTAGGATAGTTGTTGTATGTGTTAATATAGCTTTGTAATTGTTCCAAAACAAGATTTTGCATAGTAACTTGATGCATAGCTCTTATTGTTATCCTTTTATCTTTAAAAGCTAATAAAGCCCATGGCTTTAAAATTCCATTAAACTTTGTGTTTAATCTTTAACTTAAAATGTTCGCTTTCTCATTTAGTTTTCCTTTTCTATAGAGAATTTGGAAGTCGAATTTTGCAAGGTCTTTAGCCCATTTTGTTTGTCATTAATTAAGTTGTTTTGTAATTATAAAGTGTACTAAATTCCAATGATTTAAGTACATGGTAATAAGGTGTTGTGCCTCCTTAAAGTAAACGTTTTATTTTTTAAGGGTATACATAATGGCTATAAGTTTTTTGTTATAAATAAGGTAGTTTATTTATGTTTTGTTAAATTTGTATAAAAAGAATGCTACAAGATATAGCTATTTTTTGTCGTCTCTTTATTTAAGTTATCCTTTTATAGCAAAGTTTAACACATTTGTCTTAACTTTATAAGGTAAACAAGGATTTGGTGCTTTAAAAATCGAGTTAAATAACATTACATTCTTAATGCAGTTAAAAGCTAATTAAGTTTTTTTTATTTAGTAAAAGTTTACGTCTTTCTTTATAAAGTTTGTAAAAGGTTTCACAAAACCACTATAGTTTTAAACAAATCGTTAGTAAAAGTTAGCAAATCTTAAAAAAGCACGCACATTTTTCGTTGTAATAAGTGTTAGCTAATTTTTCACTACTGCAAACTTAGACTTTTGCATTTTTATCTTTCTAAGCTTAATGGTGCATTTTAGGAAATTAACTTTTTATACGTGGAACTTGCTTTTGTTTACGCTAAGTAAGAGATTTGCGTTTTAAAGTTTTTCCAAAATAGCGTGTATATGTTGCTAATGTTCTTTTAAAGTTTTTAAATATATAAAAACATCGTTTAAATAGGCGATTATAAAGAGATTAAGGTGTTTTTAAAAAACATGGTTAATTATTTCTTGGAAGCTAGCAAGGGCGTTAGTTAGCCTAAGTGGCATTATAGTAAGTTTGTAGTAACCGTATTAAGTTTAAAAGGCAGCCTTTTATTCTTTTCCTTCTTTTATACAAATAAGGCTATAAGCGTTTTTAAGGTTTAAGGCTATAAACCATTATGCCTTGTTAAGTTAATCTTGTATTTTGGGGATAAGTGGCAAAAAGTACTAATTCTTAATGGTAATATCGTTTAATTTTCAATAGTTAATAACTAATTGCCATTCCAATTTGCTAGTAAGTGTTGTTTTTTGCTTCCCTTTTTAATCCATTTTAAGTATAAAGGCAATAAGAAATTTAATTAGTAACTTAAAAGGCTAGATAGTTCCTTGCTTTAGGTTTGCGTTAAGGTATTGTCTTAGTGCCATAAGCTTGCTTTTGTTAAGCGAATATATCTTTATAAATAGTGGGTAAGTGTTAGGTTTTAGGGGTATTTTATAGTCTTATTGTAAATGTTTGAGGAGGCTAATATTAGCTTTGTCTTTAAATAGCTGGAGGTACTTTTATAAATACTTATTTAAAACTTGTTTAATTTTAATTATATCTAATGTTTTCTTTATTAAAAGGAGAAATTAAACTTTGTTTTATTTGTATGGTGGCTTGTTGTAAGCTTTTAACCAATTACCGCAATAAAAGGGCGTATTGTTTTGCCCTTTTGCAGGTTGCAGTTTTGCTATAGCTGTTGCAAGTAAGAGCTTAGTATTAGGGTTTTGCACTAAGTGCCATTTGCTTTAATGTAATTGGCTAGTAACTTAGTTAATTATAAGGTTTTTTTCTTATAGCTAATTTTATTTTAGCACTATCCTTTGTAGTGCAAAAGTAATATTAAGCGTAAAGATGCTTTTATGTTTTAGTATTTATAGGTAAGCGTAAGGACTTTTACAAATAACTTATTTGTTTTTGTAAGTTATGTTGTTTCCTTTAAAGTTTGTTAATTAATAAGGCATGTCTTTGTATTGCTATAGCAATCCTAGCTTATTAACTAAACATGGGTGGATGTAGCTGCAATTAGCCTTGCTATTAATTAAGGCGTTAATTTACCTTCCTTTTAACTAAACCCTTAATTTTAGCTGGGTTCTTGTTTTCTTTATTATTTGTAAAGATAAGGTTTATTATGTTGCGTGTTGTTTCTTTATAAGCAACTTTTATTATTTTCCAAATCTAAAGCATTTTTAACAAACATTTTAGTGTTTTTGTTATATTTATAGCTATCTTTTAAAGCTGTTTCCTTAAAAGGTGTGCCATTAACGTTATATGCTTAAAAAGCAAACTATATGCCTTTTTTCGTAAGCTTCTAAACTTGTTTGGGCGTAAAGTGGCGAATAAAAAATGCAGCCACTTAGCTAGCTTGTTTTTTGTTATTTTTCACAAATTGCTTTGCAAGGCCAAACTTTAGCGCCTTTTCTTTTAAACTTATGTGTTAATCCTTTGTAACTAGTTTTTTAAAACACTTTTATGCTGCCCATTGCGCCATTAAAAGGGTGTAATTGCGTTTCTAAATCCCCTACTTCACTAAAAAGTTTAGCTAATAATCTTAGTTACAAATTAGCTAAGCAAGTTATTATTGTTTTTAGCATAAGTGCTAGATAATGGCGTCTTTAGCGTTGCAGTTTTCTTTATATAATGCCTTAGCAATGTTAAGCTAGTTTTAAGCCTTAAGTAAGTTATTATACGTTTCTTCGCATAAAGCATAGTTATTAATGCTTTTAAAAGCAAAGGTTGTTGCATGCTTTGTGTTTTTAGTGTATTTTTAGGTGCGTTGCTAACTAATAAACTCCTTTTTATATAAGGGTTGTTAAATAAGAAGCGCAAGTCTTTTCTAAGGCTAAAAGTTGTAAATTGCCTTAAGTTGTATATAGGGTTTATAGTAATCCTTAAAACAATGAATCCATGCAACATGCTTATGTTTTAAGGTTTTAAAAAGGCAAAGTTTGTGATTTTCCCTTATGGTAAGTAACGAAAAGAACTTTTAACTTTCTTTAGTGCTTACTTTTGCAAACCTTAAGCTGCTAAGGCTATTTTTATTTAAGGGATATAGTTAATATGGCCATCTAAAATTAGGCGCACTTTTGTTTAGTTTAGGGGTTATAAGTAAGTTAGGTTTGTTAAACTCTTGTTTATATTTGTTTTACATTGTCTTTTTACCATTTTGTTGCACACTTGCTATTATTAAGGGAAAAAGGCAGTTGTTTTTAGTTATATCTCTTTTGATTTTTACAACTAGCTATATAGCAAGCTTAGCGACAAACTTGTCTTTTTCATTTTTTAAGTTGTTGTTTTTTGGTTGTAAAGGGTTATATGGTAATAAAGCCTAAACAATAAATTGTTAGATTTGCTTCTTCTTTTCTCGTTGTTTTTATGCTTTATGGTTGTTGTGAAATTGCACTTGTTGTAATTGCTTTAAGGAAAAGTGCAAATGGTGCATTTTAGTTACGGTTGGTTAAGGTTATTTTAAAGAGTTTTGTTTATAGTGTGTTTCCATTATGCCGAGTTATTTGGTAGGTTTAATAGCTTATGTGGCTTAAAAGCGTTGATTTTTAAGTATTAAGTGTGTTTTTTCATTAAAGGGGGTGCGTTGCTATTAAGGCTGTTAGCAGTTGCAAGCCTAGTAACTTGCCTTGTTGCAGTTAAAACATTTCCTTGTAAACTTTTCATTGTTTTGTTACGTAAGGGCTATGCTTAGCTTTATAGGCTTAAAGTGCGTTTTATGCGCCATTAATTAATAAGGCTAAGCTAAAAGCTTAAAATGTTAAGCTTAATTCCTTTAATCTTGGCAAGCGTTTATCTTTAGTGCTTTTCTTTTCCTTTCTTGCTGTTGTTCTTATAAGCGTTAATTAATGCGCATAGCTATGTTAATATAGTTTAAAAACTTCTTGGGTTGGTTTATCTTATATAGTTAATCCTTAACTGCTTCCTTTAGTCCTTAATAAAACCAAGCCATTAAAGCGTTGTTATTATTAAAGTTAAGCTGCATAGCTAGCCGTTAGAACTTAGCAACGTAGTTAGCAGCGAACATTTTTTGCTTTAGTTACTTTAAGCTTGCTTTAGCTTGTTAACTTACGTTTGTGGATCCAAAAATGGCTATAAAACGCTTTTAAAAGCTAGCGATGCTGCTAAACAATTCCTTTATATTAGCCGTTGCCTTATTTTCTTCATTTAAGTTTTCTTTTAGCAGTGCATTATACTAATCCTTAGCCTTTCTTATTAGTTAAAACCTTGTAATTAAAACAGCCATTTTTCTTGTAATGCTAGTTTTTGTAAGGTAAACTTATAGCTTGTTTAAAAATGAAGTTAATAGTTTTGGGCTTTTATTATACTCTTTAAGAACTAAGAGTTTAAAAACCTCCTTGTTAAGCACGCAAGCATATTAGCTAGTGGCAAGGCTAAAGGTAAACTAAGCTTTGGCGAACATTTTAGCAAGCTATAACTAATGAAAACTAAAGGCAAGTTTTTCGATTAGGTTAGGCTAAAGGCTAAGGTTTGGGGCTTGTAATGATTTGGATTTATAAGAGTTGTTATTATACTAATTAAGAGAATTAAGAAAGCTAGTTATAAATATTGTTTAGTAACTTGCTAGCTTATTAGTCAAATAAAAGCGGTTAACGTGTTACAACTTAACTATAAAGATAAGGTAAAGTAATGCTTGCTTAAAATAACAAAAGGGCAAGTTGCAAATAATCACAAATTGTGGTTAATAAAGCGTAGTAGCTAAGAAACCATGCTTAGGATTAACTGCTGCAAAACTATCTATTATGTTAAGGGAGTAATGTTCCATCTTTATAGTATCCTTATATACCATAGCTTCCTTTAAAGGAAGAGAAAAGTATGTTTAAAGTTGTGACAAGTTACATGTAACTTTAGTAATACTTAAGTGAAGGTGTAGTGATGGTTGTGTGAGACTATGACGCGACTTCCCAATGCGGTAATTGCACTAACAGACACCGCCTTCCTTATTAGGGTGTGGGGTTACTTGTTATGTAACGGTTCAAACCGTAACAATGCAGAGTTTGCTTAGGTTATGTTTGTTACTAACTTATCCAACTCTTTTTTGCAAATTTGTTGCAATATAAAACTTAAGATAATTATAAACGCAAAAGATTTTAACTTATAAACCTTAACCTTATAAACAAAGGTTAATAAAGCTTGCTTAGCATATAAAACGCCAGTTAATGGCAAATTTGCAGCGAATAAGCTGGGAATTTTCTCTGCCTTAAACTTGATAACAAATGCTTTGCTAACTAAGCTTAAAACCTTGCAAGTTAAAGGCGACAACGCTAGCTAGGCAAAAGTCGATATGCACTAAGCACATAAGGCAAGCAAGCAGAAATTTAGCATTGGCAAGCTAGGCGACATCTCCAAGTTAATAACCAAACATGGCATTCATATTTGTGCTAAAGACTGCAAATTCGTTGCAGAAATGCAGACAATTCTTGATAAATACCCATTTATGTGGAAAGACAAGGGAGTTGGCTTAGTTAAAATGCCCAAAGACGAAATGCAACGCGTTAACCTTGTCAAAGGTTAGCAAAATCAGCGAGTTGGAGCGAAAGTTTATCCCATCGAACTAAAAGAGCAAGAAGTTTTTAACGAAACCTTTGGCAAGCTATACAACAAAGACAAGATGGATTAAATGATAAAGCCTACACCGTTTGCAAGCCTAGTTTTTGTTGTTTAAAGGATGAAAGAAGATGGCACCAAAAAAGGCCGTGTGGTTGTTAACCTCTAAGCCTTAAACAAAGTCACGGTTCTAAACGCTTATCCCTTCCCTTTACAAGCAAACATTATTAACTAGGTTCGCGGCAAACGCTATCTTACAATCCTTGACACATCTTCCTTTTTCTACCAATTGCTTATTTAACCTAACCATTGAAACTAAATGGTAGTTACAAGTTACAAAGGATTAAAGATGTTTAAAGTGGCCTTAATGGGTTTTAAGAATTTGCCTCCGTTCGCTTAACAATTTATGGATTAACAACTATACCCTTATCAACACTTTGCTAAAGCTTATATTAACAACATAGTTATCTTTTCTAACAATACCAAAAACTATAAGCATTAAGTTAAAGCGATTTTGCAGCTGTTTGCCAAAATCAACTTTGCCATATCCCTTAAGAAGTCCTTTTGCGAATATTCGTCAATTTGCCTACTTGGCTTTAAGGTTAATAGCTTTGGCATAGCAACGACCGCTAATTAAGTAAATGCTATCCAACGCATTTAAATGCCTAAATCGCTTAACACCCTTGAAAACTATATTAGCATGATTAACTTCTTGCGCAATTTCATCCCATGGTTTCAGCAAAAAGTGCAGCCATTGGAAGACAAGAAAAAGCAGCTTAACAAAGACGCTAAAACTAATGGCAAGATCCTAGCAAGAAAAACCAGCCTTGCACGAAAGATTTATATATTTAAGGCTAAATTTATTCTTATAAAGTTTGAGCGACAAGCTTTCGAAATTTTGCAAAAATAGCTTACCGAAACGCAATACTTAACCCATATTAGCCCTAATTAACTGTTATTTGTTAAGATTAACGCTAGCTGGCAAGGCTTTAAAGCCATAGTTTTTCACCTTAAAGGCAATAGTTAAAATGGCAAAAAGATCCTAATTAATAGCATTTAGCTAGCTATATATTTAAGTTGCAAGCTTACGCCAACTAAGAAAAAGTACTAAGCAACGAAAATAAAGGTTGCATGCCTTGTTTGGATTTGCAGAAAATTGCAAAGCACCATACAATTCATGAAAACACCGGTATAAATTCTCACTAATCACTAAGCGACAACCGGCATTATGCAACAAACATCCCTTACAACTTAAAACCTTAGCAAGCTAAATTCCTAAATAACCTTAGCATTTACCTACTTGTTGCAATTTAACTTCGAAATCCACCACATCTTAAGCAAACTTAACCTTATCCCTAATGCCTTGTTTAGGCTCTTATTTGCAAGAGACAAACTTACCAACAAAACGAATGAGCTAAACGACATATGGTCCAACGAATTTGCAATTTACCATGAAAACAATGCAGCTATAACAACTATCTCCCTTTACAACGATTTAAAGCGCAAATTCGAAAAAGCATACAATTAAACACCGAAATATAAACGCATTCTTAGTTAATTGCAAACTTGCAAGGAGGCTTAAGAGAAAGCCGTTTTCTAAAAACAACCAATTTTGTTACATAAGCTGCTATTTGCTCTAATTAACAGCTTACTTTATTACACTTTAACTAACGGCCTCTAACGGCTATGCATCCTAAACGACTGCGTTAAAAAAATACTTAAAATGGTGCATAATAACAAGTTTTACTTCGCTGTTAAACGAATGCTTTAAAACCTAAAGGTGGTTAGCTTTAACGGTTTAACAAAGAAAGTTTTTAACTATATTAAGCATTGCCTTACATGCATTAAAAATAACACCAACCAATAGCAAACAATTGGAGAGCTCTAGCCCATACCAACAACACTACAACCTAAACACACTGTTGCTATGAACTTCATTGTTAGTTTTTTAATAGCTACTAAATTAGCAGTTTAAGCAAGCCTAATTGAAGGTTTTAACTCCTTCTTAATAGTGTTTAATAAGTTTTCCAAACGTTCCTTACTTATCTTAAGACAGTTAAATTACTTTGCACAACAATGAGCAAACACGTTCTTAGCCTTCTTATAGTTAACTAACTAAGGCCTACCTAAGGAGATTATCTTTAACAAGAATCCCAAGTTTACATCCCAGTTTTGGATGCAACTTTTTGCTAAACTAGGCACCAAACTTCTTATGTTTACTAGCTACCACCCCTAAACGAACGGTTTATTTGAAAGAAAGAACCAAACAGTTAAAATCGCTTTATAACATGCTTTGGTAACAACAAACAACCCTTAGCTAAACTTGTTGCCTAGCCTTTAACACTATCTTAACAACGCTTATACCACACTAATCGCAACTAACCTTAATAAACTAGTGTTTAGCTTTAAGCCTCGAGATGTGTTATTTTTTGCTAATGTATAACGAAACAAGATTGCGTTTGATATATTACAACAACTATAATAAATCGAAGCAATAAACGCCATTAATTTTGCTATAGCTAAAGCTAAGTACTACTATAATAAGAAACATTAGCCTTGCTAATTTAATGTTAGCAACAAGGTCTATTTTAAGCTTTACAATAGCTACGTTCTCCTTAGCAAATTTAAAAGAAAGTAAACATAGCAACAAATTAAACTATTTATAGTTATTTAAAAAGTTGGAGATTTGGCTTGCAAACTAAACTTCTTAACAACCTAGCGCTATTATTTGGTTATAAGTATGGCCCAACTCATCCTAGCCCCAGTGAAACCAAACTCATTCCACAAGTCCCTTCCTCTTTTAGCTAAAATCATCGTTAATAAGGATAACAAGGACTTTACAAAATACAAAATCAAGGCGTTAACTGCCTAATGTGTTAACTAAAAGATAAAAAAGCCTTAACTAAAGTACCTTATGCAATAAATGGGCTATAAAAGCTATTAGGACTAGTAGCTTTTTTAGCATCAACTGCTGCAAAATGCTAGCTAACTAGTTCATAAATACAACTTACGCTATAACCTAACTCTTAGCAAATGCAAACTGCCTAAAAGATTTAAAAAGAAAGTAACAGCAAACAACGTTCTTAATTTTTTTTAGAAAACAATTGGTTTGGCGGCAAGTATTAAAAATTAGCCTTAACCCTAAGCACCTAGCTAAGAAAACTTAAGAACTCCTTAGCTTACTCTTACTTACGCAAACGTTAACGCTAATTTATCCCTTACATTTTATTCCTAACAACAACCATAATTTTCTCACCTTCTCAAAGCCTCTACCAACACTGCTTGCAAACTAGGCAACCGTTTTTATTTAAGCATATTCTAACCTACGTTCCTAATATTTTCCACTTTCTCTTTCTTACATTACCATACATTACTCTTCACAACCTATACCAGCAACATAATAACTCCAATTAATCCTTATCTAGCTATCAACATTAGCAAGCCACCCTTTTAATGCAGCACTAAAATACAATGCCCTTTACTGCTATTAACTCCCTTATTAAAGCTATTAGTAATAACAACTACAATGTCATTGCCACTTACACTAATCACACCATTAACAAAACAGCCTAGCATAAAGCTAGCTATAGCAACAACTTTAAAGCTAAAGCAAACTGCAAGCTTTTTAACAGCCTTTAAGGTAGCTGCAAACCCCTTAACAACGTTAGTTTACATAACAAGGCTAAAGAAAAATACCTAACAGCAACCAAGCTTGCTAAGCAAAAGGCTAAAGCAAAAACCACGCTTTGCCAAATTATCACTGCTTTTATAACGTAAGAAGCTTTAACAAGGATTAAGGCTATTATTAACAGCATTAGCCGCTAGCTAAAAGTTGCATTGCATTCCTTAATAAGCACCTTACACCGTTAAATTACCAACGCACAAGTGGCGCAAGCTCTAAAAGTTATGGAAAAAAAACTCCAGTTAATGCTAGTTATTCCAGCTATCCTTTACAAGGTAGCTGTCATGGTGGCAATGCAAGACGAACATTAATATTAGGCGCTTATAGCCAAATTTCCCCCAACCTTAGACATGAACCTTCCACGGTTGCATGGAAAATAGCGCTTGTTGCGTTTTAAAAAGAAAAGCATTAGTAACAAAAAGCACAAAAAGCCCACCCTACTAGTAGAAAAGCGCAAAAAGCGAGTTAAAACGGCTAAGGTTAACCTAGCAAAAGGCACCATAACAAGCACCTAACCTATGCCAACAACTTTTGGCAACGAAGGCAAAGCAGTTGCAACTGCAAAAGCGAACCAAGCGGCAATTAGTAAACTAGCCTTCATTTACATCCAGACCAAGCTTGCTGCGAAGCAAATTGCGATAGCGCTAGAGGAGATGACGGATCCTACAATTCGAGCGCAATTGAAGACTGTCCAAATGTACCTTAGCAACATTATGCAAGATGGCAATGGATGCTAATATAGGGATTAAGAAAGATGCATTAAGGAGAACTGCGCAGAACTTCAAGCTTAGCTATTTGGTAAAGACACCAAATTTTGGGTGGGGGGCACTGTAACGCCAAAGGCAAGCTACCACTAGCCTTGCTTACTTAAGCAAGGCAGCAGGTGGCTTGTGCGCAGGCACCCATTTATCTTCGTGTATTTTAGCAGCAGTGCGTTTTAGTGATTTCTCTCCTTTTCTCTTCTTCTAAATCAAGAGAGTCTAACACAATAATCGTCCATCATTCGCGCGCGTTGCTTTTCGTTGTTTCAACTAGTTTGAATATACGGTTAACCATAATTACGTGAAAGGAAAAAGGAAGCTTACAACTTTAAGAACTTTAGCCTAAAAGGAACCAAGCCTCCTAGTTTAAGGACAAAAAGGATATAAAAAACGAGGCCGTCTCCTTTAAGCTAAGTAAATAAGTTTTGTAACGGTTAATCCCAAGCACAGTTCCTTAGCTATCACGCCCTATTAACCATAACTTGTGATTGTCTACAACTTGCCCCCTTGTTGTTCCAAGCAAGCACCACCTCACCTTGTCTTTGCAGTTAGGGTGTAACACTTCGATGCTAATTATCTTAATTGTTACGCCAATTGCGTTCGTTGTCTCTTAAACGCAGTTTAGCTTGGTAGTTTTAACAAAAACCAAGGCGATATCCATTGCAATAGTTGTCTTAAAAACCACTGCTGCTTATGATTGTCTTCAACTTGCCCTTTTGCTATTCCAAGCAAGCACCACCTCATCCTATTTATACAGTTAGGTTGTAACAGGTAGCTTCTTTTCAGCCAACTTTAACAAACTCCCAAGCAGTTCCTCTATTCTCCGTAGCAACCAGGCTATAGCCGTTCTCGGTAACTGCCATTTTATAGAGGCTAAACCAGTGCTGGGTGAGAAGGAAGTGGCCCCCGTTAGGGTGGGCGCTGGTGATAAGGTATTCCCACCCCTTGTGGTGGTTCACAGTCGCATTGAACTTCAGGCTGCCGTCGTGGCGGCCGATGTAGGTGCCAGATGCGGCGTTGCAGAGACCGAGCCAGCCTTGGGAGCTGTCGCAGCGCCACTGCTGGCAGGGGCTGGGTGGGCGGTCGAGGTTGATCTTTTCTACCCGCAGTTGTCCGCTGGCGAGCGTCATCGCGCGGCCGGTCGCCCGGTCGAGGATGACGAAAGTGCTGCCGGGCCAGGGGACGGCGTCCCGGTAAATGACGGGTTGGACTAGGGTGGTGACGCTCGAGGTGTTAGATTGGCGCTCTTGGTCGTGCTCGAGGTTCTTGGCTGTCATCTCGACTGTCATCTCGGAGACGGGGTTCCGTGGTGCAATGAAGAGTCGGTGACGAGACGGTATCTCTTTCCAGTGCTAATAATGGAAATTGAGGCAGGTGGCTGTTCGGCGATGTCTTGCTGTTTTGTACTCCGTGATACGTATCATTCTATGTCGATACCGGACGGCCTCGAGCATCCGTAGTGAGCTCTTTCTGTCCAGGTAATTTCTGCCAGCCCAGCTACTGCAGCCGGTATAGACCCTCCTCTGCCATCTTTCGCTGACCATTATGTAGGTCTGGTTGGTTCGATGGCGGACCATTTCCGAGATCTGGTTGGGCGGTTGGGCGGGGAAGCAACGTGCGCTTGCTTTACTGGCCTAGGGGAAATAACCTGCCAACGCTATCCTACCTAGGAATCCTTTGCTGAACTGAAATATACCTACGATCAGTCATAGGCGCTTAAAGATGGGGACCTGCCTTCCCTATTCGCAATATCATTTTGTCCCAATTCCTCACCATAGAAGCTTGCCGCCACGGAAACCTCACTCGGCCAACTTAGGTTACCTAAGTACCTGTTTCTGCTCGCAACGGCTGACAGGTCTCTCTCCCTGTACTGCAGTACGATGCTTCAGATAAAGACAACGAAGGGTTGGACACTGCGTGGGTAGGGATTGACCGACGCCATTTTGACGTATAGTCGAACCACTTTGGGAAGACGTGATAACGATAGGCGAGGTGTCTTATCGGAGCCTTGGGACGCGATTCGATGATAATATTTGTGCCGGCGTCCATCTTGAGCGGTATGAAATCGGTGGTGCGGGAGATTCGCCTCGGGTGGCGAAACGACGTACGTCGTCGGTAATTGTGCAGCGGGTGATTACTATAATCGCCTGCCCCTCCGGAGTACGGCGATCGGCGAGCAAGCCATTGGGGCAAAACGGCAGGCAGCCAGTACGACTATCGCTGGAACATCGCTTGCTAGGGGGAATCAATAGGCTAGTACGGCCAGGGGGAGAGACCATCTGCTGCCAAAACGTGTGTGGCCATATTTGCCTCAGCTGTCGTCATAAGGTTGCGTGAGCGACTCCTATTACTGGCTAGGCGGGAGCGTGGCGTCTAGGCCAGCGCCGTCATCCCTAAGTCCGGGCGGCTTTATATGCCGTTGATGATGCCTCTCTTTTGCCCTTTCCATTGCATTCACTCTCCATCGGGCCTTCTTCTGCGATATGTCGTGGCTGATAACCCTGCAAGGGAAGCTCTTCTCGCGCTAAAGTTGACAACGACCTCCAGTGATTAGTGCGAACTTAGCTTGTCTTACCGCAATCTCCTCACTCACATAACACATTTGCCGCTTCGCTTCTTCGGCATACTTGCTCTTCGACATGTCCCGCGGATTTCATCGCTGGGGCGACAATTATCCTCCGCCAGACTTCCACGTGCGGAATGGCGGGCAGGGCGACCCCGGACCAGATCACGCAGGGGAACAGCAGCGCTTCTATGGCCCGCGGCGGCCACCGCAGTCGTCACGATCCAAGACGGCCAAGTATGTCCCGATCAACGATCACGAGGCTGGGCCAGACCGCGATCTTCATCGTAGAATACATAGCCAACCGGCCGAAGAGGGCGAGGAGGAGGAAGAGAATTCCCTTCCCCTGCTCCGCTCCCACTACGGCGAGGATCGCCGGCCCCGGCCCCGGCGCCCGGTGGTGACCACTGCACACTCGATGTCGGAGCTGGGAACCGACTCTTCCTCCAGATGGAGGGATGACAGCCCTTCCGAACACTGCTATAGCCACCAGTCGCGGCGACGGGTGCACTCCGCCTCTCCCTCTCCCTCCCCGCCGCCGCACTCTTCCCACCACCTCCGGCGCCGTTCCCCACCCCCGTCTCGCACATCTACTCGGCCTCGAGAGGGGAGGGACAGGGACAGGGGAAGAGAAAGGGGCAGAGACAGGGACAGCGACAGGGACAGCGACAGAGACAAAGCCAGAAGCAGGGACAAGTACAGAGGCGAGGACAGTGATAGGGGCGGCAGACCGCGACCGCCACTAAGACGCAGCCGCACTACGAGGGACACGGACAGGGCCATCACCGCCCTCAAGAAGTCGGGCGCCCTCCTGTCGCGGCCGGGGTTTCAGACGGCGGCGGCAGCAGCACTGCAGGCCGGCTCGGCGGAGGCGTTCCAGCTCCGGCGGGCCCCCGGCTCGTGGTCGGGCGAGAAGGGCGCGCGCGTGGCCACGGCCGCGCTGGGCGCCGCGGCACTGGACGTGTTCAAAAGCAGGAGCGACGGCAGATCCGGCAGCAATGAGGGCCGCCGCGGCCGGAAAGAGCACAAAAACACGCAGGCGTTCGGGTCGGCCGTCGGCGGTTACCTGGCCGAGCAGCTCTTCGTGGGCGGCACCCGGGGCAAGCGGCGTCACTGATGGATCGGACTGAGGAAGCTGGTCAGTCTCGGTGTCTTTTGCCACTTATTTTTTTGCCTTTCTCTTTCACTTTCCTCAGCAGCAGGGTTGAATATGGTTGCACACATGGCCTGGCGTGTTTATATCTGGTTAGTAATCAGGACCTAGGATAGGGATAAAGGAATTACCTACACATGTATGGAACAAACTCTCACGCGTTCCCGCCGCGGCTGTTGGTGAAGTCGAAGCCCGGACCTGCCGCTATTTGGCCTATCGTGATGCTGGGGTTGGTCTCGCTGTGAGATTTCGCCGTTGGGTATTCCGAAATTGACTCGCGTTTCGGCCTACTAAGAGGTAGTTTCTAAAACAGAGCTGGGCAACAGGCTATCGAACGTTACGCAACCTGCGCGCAATATTCTAGAGAAAAGAATTATCACAACAACTTAACTCGGTATTTCCACACCTGTCGACGTCGTGGACGTCACAAGACGGAAATGAAATGTGGATACCCGGACTGACAGGAGTACTTTCGTACACGTCCCCCCCACTGCCCCTACGCTGGGGTCTGGCTGATAGGAGGAAATAATGGCTGAAAGTCAACAAGGCAAGATGGCGGAGTGGTTAACGCGCGGGCCTGCTATCATCCTCATCTCTGGGGATCGACAGTTCTAGCCCGTTCCCTCGGGAGCGTGGGTTCGAATCCCACTCTTGTCGAGTACAATTTTTTGCGATTAATTTTTTTATTCATTTTTGTTTCTTCACATCGCAACGCAATTCGAAAACACTACTCGACAATACTATATGCGACGTTACTACTGGTCGCCGCAAGGATGGTTTCATCTTCCTCAATTCACATGGGTAATCCCTCCACGGCCCAGGTCAGCAACTTGGAATTCGCGATCTCGTCGCGCCGCAGCAGGAGCTCCTCAGCATCCCAGTTGGCCCACACAAACCTCTTGCCCAGGAAATCGGCCTCTAGCGACGCTAGCCAGACGCAGAAGCGCCCCGACAGCTCGGCTTCAGTTGCTGTCGATTAGCCTACATTCGTCTAGTTGGACAAAGAGAAAGAAGAAAAACTCACGTTGATCGGGGCAAGCTGCCCTCGGGAATATGCGATCGGTCATCTCGCTCCACACCTGGCCCGGGTGCACGCTGACGACGCGGATTGTCGGGTTCTCCGCCGCAAACTGGAAGGCCATCTTCAGCGCCGCCGCCTTGGTGATGGCGTATGAGCTGAGCAACGGCGGGCCCTGGCCCGAGCCCGGCGGAGGGGTGGCCGTGGCCGCGATCGAGGACACGTGGATCAGGACGGGTCTCCGCCCCGCCTCGGCCGTCGCAGCCACGGCGCTGAAGGCCTGGAAGGCGTGGAGGGACGTGACGCAGTTTAGCTCGAAGCAGGCCGTCAGCTCCGCTGCGTCGAGCTCGCCCAGTCGCTTCGGCGGCGGACAGGTTCCCGCGTTGGAGACGAAGACGTCAATGGGCCCCACCTGCGCGGCGATGGACTGGACGGCGTCCATCGTGCCGTCGCGGGATGCGAGGTCCACGGCCGCGGAGAGCACGACGGACGTCTTTGTCTTTTCCTGCTTGTCGTTGCTATCGTCGCCGTCGTCGTCATCTGCAACAGGAGCGCTCGCGGTGATCTCCGCCGCTGCGGAGCGCAGGACGTTCTCGCGGCGCCCGAGGATGGTCACGGACTTGGCGCCGGCCTGGGCGAAAGCGACGGCGACAGCCTTGCCGATGCCGCTTCCGCCGCCGGTGACGATGACATTCTTCCCAGCCGCCGAGAGCTCGGGTCGCGTGGGTGCAATGAAATCGTATGGCTCGTGGTGATATTTCTCCGTGAACGAGGCGAAGAACCGTGCCGGCCCCTTTCTTCCGCTCATTGTCAGCTCGCGTAGCTAACAGCACAAGGTCACACTACTCGAGAAGGAGGCTACCTTCTGAGGCTGGCTTATCGACAATGTGGCGTCGATGGCGCGTGTTATAATATAATATTATCGGACAGACTAGTCCCCAGTCTTGTCTACGGGCCTACGGCGCTGGGCAGTAACTGCCGAGCTGCCTACGGGCTGACGAATGGCGCTAGAATTAGCCTGATTCTAGTCCACATCCGTCACTCAGTATGCCTTGCTAAGGTAGGTAGGTTACTTTGTCTTGCGATAGGGCCGAACCATGGGGCTAAATTACTTACACCTTTTCGGGACATATTGGATAGCAGGGAATTACCGTAACTGCCCGTAGCTGTCGACGAAAGTGTGACTGCGTGAACTGGCTCAGCAATATGCTACTGGACTAGTGAAGGTGGCGATGTCCTCCTAACGTCAATACTGATTCAAGGTTTTGCCAATGTTAGTAACTCCAGTCGCCAAGTTGACTGCTTCCGGGCGAAGTTGTAATTGGTCAAGACTCTTTCAACAAAATAAGAAGCCCTTAGCTAATACCAAGATCAAATGCCGCCACGCCCCTCTGCCGCCGCTGCAGGCGGCGAATGGCCAACGCGTGGTACCCAATGGGAAAATTCCTTAGGACGGAAGAGCGCCGATGAGGTCTACTCGGTCCAGGCTGGGCGAGGCCGAACCAGCCGCCCACGTGCCGCCGATGGCATCAGGGCCGGTCCGGTGCCGGGAATGGGGCGGGGTCGGCGGGTGAGGTTAGGCCGCCCTCTCGCTATAAAGTTGGCGGAGAGAACCCTATGCCCGATTCAAGCACGTTAAAGCGCCACGTATACGAATTACCGCCCAACTAAATAACGGAATCTCGCTACAACTGTTACGCTTGCCACTACTTTCGCGCTTAACTTATCACCCGAGATGGCGACGGAGGTCCTCGTCCAGACGGCGGCGGTCGCGCTCGAGCCGGGATCGGCGGCCCACGACGTGATCACGCGGCTGAACTATTACGATGACCCTGGCGATGGCACGCCCCCGGAGCCCGTCGTCGTCGGGAAGTATGAGCGGGCTCAATTCCATGCTGCTAGTGCCTTGCGTTCACGATTAAAATTGACCACTCGTCCGCCGGCGTTAGGAACACGGTGACCAACGAGAGGAAGGTGATCCAGGTAGGAGTCACCGTCGCCGACATCACCGGCCGTGAGTGCGAGTACACCCTCGACAGGCACGGCTTCCAGCTCCACCGCCACGAGACCAAGACCTCCTGCCCGGCCGACCGATATTACGACGTCGACAAGATCAAGAACGAGTACTTTTCCGAGAGCGAGCAGGTGCTAAAGGACGTGTAAGCCTCTATCCTCTTATCTACCCCATCTCCGCGCGTCGGGGGTGTAATTACAGACGGAAGGGAAGCAGTAGACGTGGATTGGTGGCAAATAGCTGAACGCTCCCGTCCCCTCGAAGCACCGGCGCGTCGCGTATCTTCGTCTTCGACTACAGGGTCCGTCGCGGGCCGTCCAACTGGCACAAGCTGGGGGAGGGCAACTCGTCCAAGCGCGGGCCCCTGCACCGCGTCCACGTGGACCAGTCCTACGAAGGCGCCGAGTATCTCGTGAGGTGGTTCCTGCCCAACGAGGCGGACGAGCTCCTCCGGAAGCGCTGGCAGATCATCAACGTTCGTGGGGCGTCCCCTGCTGTCTCCCCATGACTATGAGCATGAACTCACTCTCGTCGACGGCAAAACAGCTCTGGCGACCCATCAACACTATCCTCAAAGACCCCCTTGCCGTGGCGGACGGCACCTCCATCGCCGAGGAGGACCTCGTGGCCGCCAAGGTCATCAAGCTAGACCACCAGCGCGAGACGTGGACGGTGAAGCCGAACCCGGCCCATCGGTGGTTCTTCAAGTACCGCCAGACCCCTCAAGAGACCATGCTCATCAAATGCTTCGACAGCGTCCAGGACGCGGGCGTCGCAAGGCGGGCGCCGCATTCGGCCTTTGCCGATCCGGCGCACGAGAACGAGGGGTCGCGGGAGAGCATCGAGGTCCGCGCCCTGGTGTTTTACGACGACTAAAGGGAACAGAAAAACAATTGCTCTCTCTTGTATCTAGAGAAGTACGTCGGTAGGGAATCTATCTGTGTGTGGTCTCTGTGCCAAGCTGCCTTGCCATCATGTACAGATATCTACACAGACAAAACCATCTATATGCGATGACGGCAGTAGGTACGTGGCGACCATGTGACACCTTCCCTCTCTTCCCCTTCCCTTCCCCTTTCTCTTCCACCTGTGTCCTTTGCCCCCCTTGGAATAGCCGTTATATGTCGTATCATGATAACAGAAAACCAACCCCGCCACACAAGAAAAAACCCAATCCCCATATCAGGTCAATGCCTCTTTCTTGTGGATTTCGATACTGGGTGGTGCACCGACGAGGGCTTTGCACTGGGCATAAATAACAAACTGGCCGGCGACTAGGCCGCAGGTCATGACGATACGCGGGCCCAGGCCGGTGAACATGAGTCTCCTGGGGCCGAACTCGGCGGCGAGCGTGAACATGCGGCTGGTGACGCTCTGTTTCCGGTCGCCGGCGCCCTTGTTGATGGCGGAGAGCAGCGTGTCGGCCGGGTGGGACAGCACGGCAGCTGCGACGCCCGCCACGATACCCGAGGCCAGCTCGACGCCCGTGAATCCGAGGTGGCTGAGGTTGGCACGGCGCTCAGGGCCCATAGAGCGGTAGATAGCCTCCACGGCGGCCTCATGCACGGCGAACTGGCCGACGGCGTAGGGCACCTGCTTGGCTAGCAGCGGCATGAAGCCCGAGTAGAAGCCGCGGAAGCCTTCCTCGCGCGCCAGCCGCATGAACCCCGTGCTGAGGCCGGTAGCGAAGCCGCGCTGCGAGACGAGGCGGATGCGCGTTGCCTCGAGCGGGCATAGCGCGATGTCGGCAAAAAACTCGGCGGTGGCGCTCGCGCTGAGATAGATGGCCGTGCGGTGGTTCGATGCCCGGTCCGGCCCCCCAACGGCTTCGACGAAGCGCTTTTTGAAGTACTCGTAGCCGGCGAACTTGCCGCCGCCCTGTACTAGGTAACCGACAGCCGTAGGACCGAACCCCGTGAGAAGCGCCCCCGCGCCCTCTCCGGCCACGATCTGTCGCGCCGCCCGCACCATGTTGAGCCCCTTCATGGCGTCGTCCACCTGGATGCGTGTTTTGACCACGTCGATAGGCGTGGCCGCCTGTCCGGACCCCGTTAGCTCCTACCATCACACTATCAGAGGCATCGAGGACTGGACGGCGCTGTCCGACTTACGCCATGGGTAAGCGTCGCCGCGAGGGCGCCGGCGCCAAAGAACTTGACATAGTCGGTCGCCGTAAAGCTCGGCGTCGTGCTGATGGCACTGCTGGTTGATGCCATGATTGGCGTCTCCCGTGTTCAAGGTGTGCTTGTGAGACGTTCCGCCCTGGAGTCTCTTCTGAATTTATGAGAGGGCACGAGTGACCTCGGGACTAGTACCTATGATGCTAAGTTTCGGGTCGGCCGGCGAAAATGGCGATGAGTCAGCGACGCTTTACGGCGTTGCCGACGCGCATTAGGCGCTCGTCTGGTCCCAAAGACGAGTCTGGATCCCGTCTGCACGCTCAAATTCAGGGCGAGTGAATAAAACAGGCCTGTATTGCCGAACTTTGTCGTCGCATCCTTGCGATCCGGCCGTGGCGGCGTTGCGCTGTAACGATGACGTAGTGGCCCGCAACTTACCGGGAGGGCCCGCCCGCCCGGAAAGGAAGGTGCGCTGCCGGCGGCGGATGTTACTTCTGTATTCCGTACCTACCTGTTCGTCCGTCTTCTTTCCCTTTTTTCTTTCTTTCTTCAAATTTTCATCTCTTTTTTCGGCATTGCGATGGAGGAGAGCACAAAGGCTAGTGTGGTCGGATGTCGGGCTCGTCAATTCTACGAAGAGCGAGTTGCGCGATATCCTCCTCAGCCTCTTCCGGAGAACCCCTAATTATTATCATTTATGACACCATCTTCTTGACCATGGCGATATTCTGCCTCTCCTCGTCGTGGAACAGTGACGAGACGAGGCCGTAGCCAATTGCGCCATCCGGGTTCATATGGCTGGTTCATGCGACTGGTCTCCGCTAATGGCCCTCTCTTAGATGTGGACAACTATAGCCGTGTCCCTCGCCTTGTCCGATGCAGCTAATGGCCTCCTGGTGGGCATTGCAACTTGTCAACTCAACACTCTCCGGATCTTTGCCGTACATTGTGTATCCCGGAGCTGTATGTCTTTGGGACCTGTTCGGCGGCGTTGGCAATGCGTCGGTACACTGTGCTCTGGATCGCGTCTAGGGTCTCCACCTATTTCGGACTGAAGGACAGGGTGGTCGCCATAAGGTAGTGTAGATTGGACCGAAGGATAGAGGGCTATCAAGGTGTAGATCGAACAAGTCGGCGATGGTATTCTTCTTAATAATTTAAGACGTTAGCAGCTGCTAAGTCGTCGGCCTACAAGCACAAGCAAGCAGCGGAGCAGAAGCAAGGCCAAGTGCGTACCTCGTTTTATATTTGGTAGGACTCAGCCAAGGCGTGTACGCGCATCCTGCTTATCGACGAATGGAAAGTCGAGGTTCCTAAGTTCCACGCGGGTTCGCTGTGATCAAGCCCCACCCAAAATTAGGATTACTGCCACGTTACGCATAAACGGGTCTCGTCTGAACTCCGAACTCCGTCCAATCTTTCTCCGAATTGAAGAACACGAAACCTCGGAAGGCAGCCATTTTTCAGCGACGGACTGTTCCGGATTGAACCCATCCTAGCACAAAAGTAGCGAAGAACAAGCAGCGCCGGCCCTGGAGCGATGGGGCACCACAATCGGCACTTTGCCGGAGATCCGCACTCCACTGCCGGTCTCTGGAGTCCGCCGACCAGCACGGCTAAGTGAGTGCACTAAGCGAGTCTTCGCTCACGTCGAGTGCAACGAGACGGACGGACGGACAGACAGACGGACATATGGCTGACTAGGGATTGCCTTTTAGCTTCTGCGAGGAGGACTACGCCGTCACCCTGTACATCGCCGAATTCATCAACACGCTCACGAACCTGGCATATAGTGAGTAGCGCGCCCGAGCTTGGAAGTACTGGGAAGCACTGGGAAGCACTGGATGGATGGCTTCCAACCGTGTTGCTAACTGGTCGTCCTTACGCGCAGTCTGGTTTGCGTTGCGCTACCCGCGGAAGGCCGGCAGCGACAATGGCAACGGCAAACTCGATACCATGTCCATCGCCCTGCTCGTCCTAGGCGCCAACTCGTTCCTCTTCCACGCCACGCTGCGCCACACCACCCAGTACTGCGACGAGCTCTCCATGTTCGTCCTCGCCGGCGCGCTCCTGCACGGCGTCTTTACCATCAACCAGAGCACCGCCGTATCGAGACTGCTGGACGCCGTGATCGTGACAGTGATTGGCGCCCTCTCCGCCCTCTACATCCGCACCGCCGACATCCTCCACCACGTCAACTCTTTCAATACGATGATCCTGCTCGTGGGCGCTCGCACCATGTACCTGATTTTCCTCTCCAAGAACAGGTCCAGCCAGGAGAAGGCGCGGCTGATGAAGCTGTTCGGAAACGCCGTCGCTATCCTGGCCATAGCGTACACCTGCTGGCAGGTCGACCTGGAGAAGTGCATGGGTCTGAGGCGGGTCAGGCTGGCCGTGGGCCTGCCCTGGGCCTGGTTCCTCGAGCTGCACGGGTGGTGGCACGTCCTCACGGCGCTAGGTGCTAGTAGGTACATCCGGCTGATCAGGGAGCTCAGCTCGCCATAGACAGGAGCCTCGCGAGATACAATACGGCGCATAATATAGAGACACATAGCCTCGGCGGGAGAGTCACATTCGGAAACGCCACAGAAGAAGAGTCGATAATTACTATGGATACGGAGTGCAATCGCAGGGTATGTACGCCGTGCAGGAGATCACTAACTGGCACGCCATATAATATATATAGTGAGAGGGAAAACAAGATCAGAACTGGTAATAGCCCAGGCTGTTTTCCAACTCCAGCCCGCTGATCTTGGCTTCTAGGGCATCGAGCTGCGGCGTAATGTTGGCTATTAGGAGCCTTGCGGCGCACCGATGCGGCTCCGAGTCGCGGCCGAAGGAGTTTAAGCTGTCGCCGTTGGGCCGGAAGAAGCCGGAACCCGGCGACGAGTCCGGCGTCCAGGGCCTCGGTGTGGGCTCCGGCGTAGGGTCCACGGCGGGATACCCGTTGGGGGCCTTCCTCTTCAGGTTCTTTGCTTTCTCGGGGGTCTTCGGTCTCGCCGCGTTGTCGAGCCATGCCGACTCGGACTCGGGCTGCCACAGCTGGGTTCCGACGTCCCGGACGGCCTGATTGACAGCAGCAAAGCTAGTCTCGGAGTTCGGCTGCGATGGTCGTGGCCACGTGAGGCCGCTGCGGTGCAGGGCCCTGATGAAGGCACCGAGGAGGAAGCAGTCGCAGCCCTGGGGGCACGAGGCCTCCCTGTCCCGCAGATCGTCGAGAACCACGTGGACGGCAGCCAGGGCCTGCCTCACCAGCTCCTGCCTCTGCTCGTCGATGGTGGCTACAAGTAACGGCATGTCTCAGCAGTAGTAAATCAGAGGACACGGGGATAGGGGCCATATCGCCCAAGACGTACCGATGATTTTCTGCCTTATAGGCAAGCCTAGATCCTGGAGCGGCCCGCTGCTCTGCGTGATGACGATGCGTGTGGCTCGCCCGAACAGCTCCGACTCGTGGAAGACGTAGGCGACGAAGATCCAGAGCGCCAGACTGTCGTCGAACGCGTCCGGCAGAGAGCCCTCCAGCTGGCGGACCCACCGGTCGGCGTACACCTCGACGGCCTCAAAGCACTGGAAGCGGTCGACGAACAGGGCGATCTTGGCTAGCGTGTCGATGTCGACGGCGCGGGGCACTCTGCTACCCCGGCCATGGATGACGTCCATGACAATGGAGACGGCCCGCGGGTCGAAGCCATCCAGGTCGACGTGAACGCGCCCGTCAGCCTGGACAGCGCCGTCGTCGGCCCAATTCCACTTGAACCGGTCCCTTAGGGGCTTCGAGGCCAGGGTGAGGTGCTTTGAGGAGACCTTGATGCGCAGTTCTGCCGTGCCTGCCGTTGGGGGCTGCCGCACGACCAGGAGCGTGTCGGCATCGGGGTCGACGACGTATATCCTCGACATGGTAGCAGTATTAGAGCCTGTTGCTGTGATGAACGGCATGCCTCTCTCACGATGGGCTTCTGCTTTTCCGAGAGACCCTCCTGGAGCGACAACAAACTGAAGGCTCGTTTCCATCCGCGCACTTAATCTTTGTCGGGGTTTGCAGGCCGTCTTTACTTCGGCCGGCTCGTGCGGGGACGGCAGGAGGCGGGCTTTGAGAGGCTGTCGTTATGCTCATTACGCGAAGCCCGTGGTTGATCACGCAATGGCACGGGGCGCGCTATGTCGCTTTGGTGCCACTGCAGCTTGTCGGTTCCAACAGCCTGGAAATGCTACTCCCCTCACGGCAGTCGCATTTTTTTCACCATATTACTCCAGAAGTTCGCGCTTACCCCATACTCCAACACAGTACTTCAGCAGAGGATCACCAGCCCTCGGAGGGCCCACTGGCTAGTGCGCCGTCTTGTACAAGGTCCTCCTGCCTGGACTGGTGCTTACGAAGTTCTTATCGGAGGGCAATGACTCGCAGCCAGCACATGAACGAGAAGATGATTAAGACGTACAGCTTTTCTAGCCTTCACTGCCCAGGATTACCCCAGCACCCGCCTCACTCTCGCCTTTACGATTTTCGCGCCAGGCACGACTTGACGAGGGAGCTGTCGGACCACGAGTTCCCGTTCTTGGTGGGGACCTCGCTCAGCTCGTAGGTGTTGGCGTTGAAGGCGCCCGCCGACCAGCCGACGTAGCCGAGGAAGACGTCCGAGTTTTGGCTGCCGGCCGCGAAGCGTTAGAAGGGTCTGAAGAGGAAGAGAGAGAGCAACGGACCAAAAAAGAACAAGAAATTTTTTTTAAAAAAGGAGGGGGCGTACTTCATGAACTGGATCTGCTGGCACAAGTACTTCTGGCACGACGCCGTATTGCCGCCGCCGGTCTCGGTGTTGAGGGCCTGGCGTTTGTTCGCGCGGAGCCAGGTGGCCAGCGGCTGGAACGCGCTGCTGACGTTGTCGGTCACGCACTCCGTGTGCGTCCCAGAGTTGTCCGAGTCGAGGTACTCTGAGGGGGGGGTGTTAGCAACCCTTCTCGGGGTAAGTAAGCAGGGTCCCCAACTCACTGTGCACGTCGATGATGAGCCCATCAAAGGACCCGTCCGGGTTCTTGACCTTGAGCAGGGCCGGACCGGACTTGGTGGGCATCGCCTGGGCGGAGGTCCAGCTATTCTTATGTAAGTCATCCCGAAAAGTCAAAGTAGCGAGCTACACGGGACCACAAGACTCACTCGTTGCCCGGAAGAAGGATCATCTGCGACTTAGCCACGCCCCGGATGGCCGTGACGACGGCCTGGACGGTGTCGGCCCACTTGTTGATGTCCGGCACGTCGTGCGGCTCGTTCATGATGCCGAAGACGATCTTGTCCGACTTGGCGTACTTGGTGGCCAGCTGCGTCCACAGGTTGACGAATTGGTCGTTCGCCGGGCCGCCCTGTCCGATGATCTGGCCGTTCCAGCGGGCATAGTTGTGGATCTTTCACCCCGGCCCCCGGTCAGAACGTGCTGGGCTTCCCAAAAAAGGAGGGTGGTGACCGGCCGACTTACGTCGATGATACAGTAGGCGCCCGTGTTGAGGCAGGCCTGGACCAGCTGGTCGTACTTCTGGGCGTTGCCCGCGTCGAGCTGGCCGCCGAGCTTCCCTGCCACGAGGTACTGCCAGCCGACGGGCAGACGGAACATGTTCATGCCGTCGTCCTTGGAAAAGTGCTGCATCTGGCCGGCACTGCGTTCATCACCAGTTGACTGATCAGCCCTCGGTACTAACCACTACAGACAGAGGGACAGAGATGGTATCAACGTACCCGTCGGGCCCACCCAGCGCAGTTAGGGGAGGATACACCTGCGTCAAGTTGCACGCTCCCTAATATCGTTCGCAAAAAAAGTCAGACGAAAGGGGGCATCCTTCTAAGAAGGTCCACGATGAGGAGGCAGCCGAGCTATATGCAGCTTACAGTGGTGGAACAGCCGAAGTCAAAGCCGGCGATGTTCGTGCCAACTAAATCATGATGAAGCCTTGTTAGCCCAGCTCTAACGACAATACCGGAAGCAGAAGACAAACAGAGGCAGTATGGCTTACCGTACGAGACTCCCGAGGCCCGCGGCCTCAGCTCGGCGGCCGGCAGGGCAGCAGCCATGCTAGCCAGTGCCAGCGTAGGGAGAACAGAGGACAGCATCGTGGACGGGAAGAGGAGAACGGTTTCTCTGAAGAGTCTCCCGGTAAACGGGTGTAAGTAGGGAGAAGCTGGAAGTGCACGGTTGCGGTACGGGTCGCCGAGCCAAGCCAACTAGAGCAGAAGAAAAGCGCCATCGGCTCTCTTTAAGTGCGTCTGGGCATATAGACAGAATTCTCGCGGGACGTCGACGGCGGGCCATGGGCTCGTTCCCAGCAGAGGGGACGGAGCTAGTAGCTGCACATCCGAGCTCTGGCTCTCCCTGCGATGGCAAAAAAGGGCCGCACGGGAGTGAAAATGCGGAGCCAATCCGGCGTCGTGCATCGAGAACTCCTTCCGTATTGCTATCCAGCGGAAGAACTGGCCGTCCATAGTAGCCAGCGGCACGGATTGGGTAGAAGAGGGAGCGCCACCTTACTAGGTACAAGGTGAGTACAAGCTACATGGAAGCAAATCGCTTACTTCTGCATAGGCTGACTGGAGGAAAAAGAGTGCAGCGGCTAGCTACCTACCCGATCGAGCACAACCCGGGACCACCGCGATCCAGGCACTCTTTTCTCTCCCGCTGCCGCTGCCACCAGCACGGGATGACATCCAGCTGGGCCGAGTGCATGTTTGCGGACAACCTTTTTCGCTTCTTGCACTACTGCTCGCATCGTATCCATTTTGTCATGGCGGCGGCTGTGCCGATCGCCGCACCGTCCCATAAACGTCTATGAACTGCAGGGATCCGCAGTGGAAGACTGAAGAGGCCCTGATTTGCGAGGCCAAGCATCTGTCAAGAAAGAAGGCAGCAAGGCGGGCAGGGGTCCGTCGCAGATTGAGAAGGTCCGGACGGGTCGATGGCGGGGTGCTCTCCGTACCGCGTTGGGGAATTTCCAGAAGCGGCACCTTGCACTTACACCAAAGTAGGTCTTCCTCGGCCGGATTTCTCCGCCTAAATCGTTGTGCCCTTCGGATGGTCTGGCCATCCTATTCAGGCGTGCTGATTACTGAGGTGCCAGGTACATACCTACGTAAGTAGTTGGCGTCTGTATGTGAGCCATGACAGACCGAGGTCGGTCTCCTGGACGCAGTGGAGCGTAGCAAAATCGGAAACGCTCTCCCAGGCTTCGCAGCTCTCGTCCAAGGTGTATCCCTTGGCACCGAGCCCTATCGAAAGCTTGCCCGTCTTGGCGTACCTTGATAGATATATACTCCGGGAACGTTGGCTTTCGCTCAATATTCTTGCTGGAGAGTACAGTTGTCTCGGGGAAGCTCTCCTTTGGCTCGTAACGATCGTTGTTGTGTGCAATGTAGTAATACCCGTACTCCCAGCGAAACTACGAAAGACGCGGTTCCCAGTAGGGGGGCCGGTCTATGTCTAGCCCGAGCAGGCTCTCGAGTCGTCCCAGCAAGATCTGAAGGGCTTGTGGCCGCGCGTAGACGGGGATCTCCAACATAAGAGAGGCTCTCTACACCCCCCACCCCCAGAACTGGCATCTTTTCCCTCGCTAGGCCGTGGCTTGCCACGATCCTTAGAAATGAAGGCTTGCCCATTTCGGTATCTCCAGTTTCATACTATCGATAGGCGTTGATGCTAAGCAAACACTACCGCCGCACGCAGACAGGTGGGTAGACATAGGTGCGTGGCCGCATAAGTTGGCAAATAGGAACGGAGCACGCCCGCCCAAGCATGAAAAAGTGTAGACACGAAGGTACCTAGGTACGCCAGCCTACAGCTTTATACGTATGCCAAACTTCCATCTGCTGGAGGCGTATTGCCCGATCCTAGCCTACCTGGTAAGGCTGGCGTTCATACCGTTAGTTCGTTAGAGGTCAGTGATTGTGGCCTATCCCACGGGGCTTCGCATAAGAATTACTGATTTATTTGGCAGCTTTGCAGAATAGACAAATTGCTATTACTTCATGTAGAAAGACTAATACGCTGCTACTAACGCGGTAAATACCCTCCCAGTCTCGACAGTCCTATCCTGAGGATAGTCTTTACCCTTATCCTGTTGTTTGCACTAGCACGAGAACTAGGAGGGTGACAGACACGTCAGCACGGCCCGGCCCAGTAAAGAGTTCATTGGAGCCAGAAAGAGCACTTACCACCTCGGGGCCCGGGATGGTGTACGAGTGGAAGTTGTTGTAGATCTGGAAGATAGGACCATCGTTAGTAACCGATGGCGTACGAGTGTTGATGTAAAAAAAAAAAGGAGAAAAAAAAGAGAAAAAAAGTGGACGACCTACGTTAGCGGTGTAGCCGGGGTCAGTGGCCTTGATGAAGCCGGGAATCAGGGTGGTCGGCGCCGGAGTGGTGTTGCCGCCGCCGACGACGTTGACCTGGGCGCACGAGACGTAAAACTGGGGGGTGCCGCCGGGGTTGTGGATGCCCAGCGACTGGATACGCAGCAGGTACTCGCCGTTGGGGATGCACTTGGGGATGTTGTACGTGTACGAGACTATATAGGGTCAGAACTCTAGACTTGGCTACGCGGGGAGGAGAACAAGTCCTGTCGGCTTACGCCTCATGGGCCACGAAGACTGGCCGCCACTGAAAGTCGGGCCTGCGGTCGTAGCGAGTCAGTATTTATACAGATCTATATGCCAAAGTCCGGGAGCATCGGAACTGAGCTCACCCCAGTCGTAGATCTTGAACCACGGCCCGCTGCCGTCGTAGTCGTGGACCTTATCGGGGGCCTTGGACATGTACAGAGAGATCGGCCCTTGGTGGTAGACCGCCTTCAGCCAGTCGTCAGCAAGAACTCATCGCCGACACTGGGGACTCTATAGGCGACACTCCGTACCGTGTCGTAGGTGAAGGTGAAGGGGGACCCGGCCTGGACGTCCACCGTGGTGGTGTTCGTGCCGGTCTCGCCGCCCGCGTTGCACCTCAGGTCGTTGGACGTCAACGCTACAGAGACGTTAGCGATGGGAAGACAGGGGCAGGGCGAAGAGACTCACAGGTGACAGGCGAGTTGTAGTTAATATTCTGGCGGATGTGCTCGTACTTGCCAAACTTCTGCGATCCGAGAGACAGCTGGATGGCGATGTAGTGAGCGGAGACGCTGCTGACGGCGAGCGACAGAGTCGCGGCGACGTGCAAAATACCCTTCATGGCTGATTGGTAGTACCCCGAGACGGTACTCCGAGATCTGTCAACGGTTGGCGGTTCTGCTATACGGGCCGGATGGAGATACAGGAAGCAGGGAAGTAGGTTCAGGTTCGAGGTTGAGGTCGAGATCAGGACGGGCGCATCACCCAGGGACGCAATAGCTTTTAAAAAGGCCCAAAACTTACACCTCTTGCCGGACCTTGCTGGCGTCATCCGCCCCTAATCCTACTGCCCAACCGGGGTATGCGCATATACCTATCAGTATCTACCTAGCAGTGCAAGCCGGACGGCTCCCCTCTAGAGAGACAGCGCCAATGCCGTCCGGGAAGGAGGCCACCTCCCGCGGGTCTGCGGCCTTCGAGTCCATTTCTGTATATGAAACGGGCCGGAGGGCTACCTGCCTGTCTTTCGGCGTTCGCTATCCAGGTATGGCGGTCCTCGTGATGCCAGTGCTGGAGAGGATGGCGCATCCGCAGCGATAGCGAGGAAGGTCAGGTAGTGAGCAAGAAAAAAGGAGTGGCGTCGGCATCCCGCCGCAAATTGGGACACCCACCCATAACTACGGCTGATATTATTGCGGGTGCCAATCCTCAAGGGCAGGGGGCATCGTCCCCGGGACTAGCGGACCTGCCAGTGCCGAGAAAAGCGGGAAGGCTCTTCGCGGCGGAAGGCCTGCCGCTGTCGCTTGGAGGCGTTGATGGGGGGCAGTTTGGACGTCCAAATCGAAGTCAATAGGAACCACTGGTCTATTCGCCACTTTATGCGTCGAGAGGAAGGGCGTGGAGGGAAGAGCGGAGAGGGTATCCTTTTCGCAGAAGGAGCGAGTTCTCTGATGCCTTCTTGTCTTTGCTTTTAATAATTGGCGAGAAGGTTTTTCGTGATTCCCATATATTACCCCCATTCGTGGAGGCGCGAATGGTGAGGCTCCCGTAAAGGGCCTTCCCCCCTGCACCCCACAAGCTACTATAGGCGTATACACCCGTGAGCCCGGCCCATTCACAGCCGGCCGACCGCGCATTTCCTCAATTCGGCCTCATCCAGCATGTGGCCAATCTCGGCACATGCTACGGGCAGAATATGGCCTTGTGATGTCCCCGGCAAATCAGCAAGGGGTTGGAACGGGGGAGGAGAGGAGAGTGAGTCTACTGATAGGTAAGTACAGGTATTGAAGTAGAAGGAGGCAGATCACATTGTAGGTAATGTAGTAAGCATATCTTTATGAGCAAAGACTATGATTAAATTGCAAATCGTACAATCTGGACATAGCCCCGCCTATCCTGGAGCTCAAAGTGCTCCCCCGATCTCGGTCCAGCCTCCCTTAAGCATCGCAAGTGAAAGGGCGGGGGCCTACGAGAGTCAGCACGGGACATACATAATGCGATAGGATTGCAGTGTGTGCGTACCTGGGATGGTGTAGGATCCCTTCATGGGGTAGATGTTAATGAGGAGGCCAGGGTCGTTCGACTAGCGCGGATATTAGACCTCGCCGTAACTAGGTATACCTGATTACTGCTCATCAACTCACCTTGTAGATGCCGGGGATGCTGTAGGTCGTGGGTGTCTTGGCCCCCGTGCCGCCCGTGATGCGAAGCTGGGCGCATTCCATCTGCTCGGCGTCAACAAGAAGAGAAAAGGCGAGCTAGTCTGGGAGAGGAAGAAAACAGGGAGGGAGGGTCTCACGTAGAGCTGGGCGCCGTTGACGGAGCGGGCGCCGTGCAGGGCGATCATCTCCGCGCGGAGAAGATAATCTCCGCTCTCGATGCACTCGGGAATGTGGATGACCTGCTTGCCGGCGTTATTGATGACGGTGTCGGTGCCCCAGACGCCGTTGTTGTAGCCCTGTTCCATGATTTTGAACCTGGGTTGCAGCGTCAGGCGACTCGGCCGAGATCTAAGAATATGACCGAAGTGAGGCAAGACGTACCAGCCGGCGCCAACGCCCGAGTCCTTCGTGGCATCAGCGACCTTCTTCATGTACGCCATGACGGGGCCCTTGTGGCCCGCGTCCATGACATCGTTCGCGCCAGCTAGAAGGGGGGAGGAGGAGAGCGTGAGTTCGGTTTCCTCGGCACGGATTGACCCTTTAGACAGCACTTACACGTCAGCGTGTGCCTCCAGACGGCGGTGACATTGCTGCCCGCGGCGACCTCGATGATCTTCGGCGACGGCTGGGTCGGATTCGGCGGGCCGTTGCAGGCCAAGTTGGTGGAGCTGACGTCGGTTTGCGGCTGCGGTTCACGCCATTAGCCCCCTTTTCTTGCCACGCCCGACTGTCTCCACGGGCCATCCCCGGCACGTACCCCGTCGTACGACGGATCTCGGATGGCGTATTGGACGTCTGATGGGGTAGCGTTAGTATGTACTGGCCCCTATGCAGCCTCCCTGAGCGTCCCTGGGCCTTCTTACCGTATGTCTTGCCCCCGGCTGCCAGCTGGACGAAGATGGTATGGGCCGACGCCGTCGAAGCGAGGGCGGCGCTCGAGAGGATTACCGAGAGCTTCATGGTTGGGAAGGGATATCAGACAGATGGGTGTTTCACCGAGTCTATCGCTGAGTCTCTCACTGCGTCAAGATGGCAGACGTGCGAAGTAACAGAGCTGCGAAGGGCAAAGCACACGCCGATGAAGACGGGAGCGGAGATCAAATATAGACTTCTACGAGGCTTCCCCGGACGCCACACGCAGCCAACAGCGAATTGCCGTATGCTTACCCCAGAAAACCGCAGTTCACCCACCCTCTATCCATCTATCCTTCCATCCATTCGCCGGGGACGCTTTGATGACGCTTCAGACCATCCGAGCATGACTGGGAAGAGACCAGTCAGTGGTTCTCACTAGGTCTCCCCCAAGGCGTTGAAATGGAATCGAATATCAAGATGGCGGAAGGGGGGATTCCGTGCCGGATTAGGAAATGGCACGTGTGGAGGGCCTTGGAGAGGAGCCGCATCGCGATCGGGCTGAGTCAGTCGTCTCCGATTGGGGAATCCAAGAAGTACGGGCCGACTTTTGAGCGAGATCATCCAGGCTCGCCTCGAAAGTGGCCTCGTCGAAGGTGCTGGCAGTATAAAGGCGGGCTGACGGACCAGATCGGAGGGGCAGGCTTGATGGCGTTTCGAGGGAGTCTACGCCTTTTTCCCATATCGTACCGTACCTTGGCACCTGTATCGCCTTCATACCGAGGCGCCAACGTCGAGAACGCGACGGGTCACGCTTTTTTGTCTGGAGATCTTCACGGGCGGCCCAGCTAGGCCAAGCTGGGCCGTCGGACCGCCCTCGTTCATCAGGATATACAAGCAGGCGGGCGTGCGAGGGAGCAGAAAGGAAGGAAAGGAAGAGAGGAGGCGCGGTGGCCGGCTGCCGCCCATTTTATCCATAGTGGGCGAATTACAGCGTAGGGGGCCCGCCGGGGCCACCAGCCGCTCCGCGGCCGCCCGAAGGCTGCTGGAAGACCGCCTAAAGCAAGATCCGCCAGGGGCGGCTCTACCAGCGGGATCACATCAATCAGGCACCATATTTGGATGTCATGCAGCGTCGTCCACTGAGCGACTCGATTACTGAGCGAGTCCATGGCAACTGGCTGGAGCGCACTGAATGGAGCGCACTAACAATTCTCCAGCTTGACCTGCATTGATCAGATCCAATACCGTCTCTTCAGATCCATCTCGGAGAGGCCCCGGATCGTCCCTAGCCGCGGAAACTACGAGCGCTCGAAAAGAACCTCCTGCGCGTGCCCTCCAGCGAAGCCAAGTGGACTTCTGCTTGGACTGGAAGCTCGACCAGACGCCGCCAGCCGCCTTCGCCTCTCGGCGATGCGTTCCTCGCACCCTGCCGCGTACCCCGGGACGCGATCCAATCCGCGGGGGCCTCTCTCCCGCCCAACAGCCCATCGAGTGATGGAAACGATGGAAGCGATGACTGCCTCGATGGAACAATGGAGCGATGGGAAACCGTCTCCGCTTCTCCAAACTGGCACCCCGCCTTGGAGGGCGGTCTTCCCTCGAGGCTATACCCTTAGGTCCTACATGGCAATATACCCGAGCATATGTCACTCTTCCGCCGCCGGTACCTGGGCCCCCTTTGCCTAAAATGCGAGGGAAGAGAGAGGGAGAGAGTCAGAGAAAGGGGCAGAGGGAGAGAAGAGGGAGAGGGAGGCCCTCGTCTGGAAGGCCACCCGTTCCGCACTGTCGGTGGCTTTCCATTTCCGGGAGAGGGTCCAACTCCGCGTCAGCATCCCGGAAATGCGGAGAGGGCAAGCGCAATTGGCAAATGACGGCCCAGTCAGGCCGGTCGTGAGAGGTAGTCGTGTCTAGGTACCTACCTGTACTCCGGTCCAGGGAGGGCGGAGATTCGAGTCGCTCTTAAGGTTCTTAAGCCCTCCCCTCCTACCAATTGGGCGGGCGTCTCTCAGCCCCCCCCCCCTGGATCCCTGGACGAGCTCTGGTCCGTTTTGACGCCGGCTACTCTCGCTCTCCTCCAGCCAAGCTCCTCCATCATGCAGCTCCCTCGGCGCGTGGCGTTCGTCGCCGCAGCCGCGGCATCGCTCTGTAAGTCTAAGGCCAGCCTCGCAGATGACGGGTACTTCGGCGAGGACGAGACTGCTCCTTGTATACTGACTCTTCCCAGTGCTCCGGCCATGTCTCGCGCAGGAGATGTATACTGATTCGGGCACCAACATCAGCTTCGGGCTGTGGGGCGTCGACGAGATCGCCGACCCGGATTCGGTCGGGCAGAACTTCTACAAGTTTGGCATGGCGCTGCCGCCGGACGCGCTGGTGAAGAACGCGACGGAGTACATTGGCTATCTGGTATGGCGCGAGCGGGGGGAGCAGGGGGAGCACGATGAGATGGCCTCTGCTGACCAGCTTCGATCCCCAGCGGTGCGAAAGCGTGAACTCGTCGTTGACGGGCTGGTGCGGCATCTCCCACGGCACATCCGGCCAGATGACGCAGTCGCTGCTGCTCATGGCCTGGCCGTGGGAGGGCCAGGTCCTGACCTCGTTCCGCTACGCCACCAAGTGGATCCAGCCCGACGTGTACAACGGCACGGCCAAGTTGACGCAGATCTCGTCCTTCGTCAACGAGTCCCAGTTCGAGGTCGTCTTCCGGTGCCAAAACTGCTTCTCCTGGGACACCGCCGGCGGCACCACGCACGTCCCCACGACGTCCGGCAGCCTGGTCTTCGGACGGGCACAGGGCGCCAAGGGCCCCAACTCGCCGAGCTGCCCGGATAGAATCAGCTTCGGCTTCCACGACGCCGGGTATACTAGTCCTCCCCCTTCTCTGTTAAAACAAGATCTAACGCAGCGAGCAGGTATGGCCAGTACGGCGCCGACATCAGCACAGTAGTGAACCCGTCCTACTCGGCCTGGGCTGCCCTGGCTACACACTCTGTTTCTACCGACTGCGTCCACCTGTCGTCGCGGGCGACCCCTACCGGGACCACATCGTAGGTGCACCGACGCGTCCTTGCCCTAAATTCAGAGATCCTGATTCGGACTACGTACAGATCGGCCACGGCCACGGCCAGCGTGGCTGCTAGCGTATCTGCCAGCATGACCGCCAGCGTATCTGTCTCTGCCTCCGCCGGCGTGACCGCCAGCGCGACGACGACCATCCCGGCGACCTCGGTGGCCGCCCAGCCGACCCCGGCGGCGTGCACCCCGGCGCCCAACACGACGTTCGACTACATCATCGTGGGCGCGGGAGCCGCGGGCATCCCCCTAGCCGACCGGTTCTCGCAGGAGGGCTACAGCGTGCTCCTGATCGAGAAGGGCCCGCCGTCATCGGGTCGGTGGGGGGGCACTATGCGGCCGGACTGGCTTAGCCACACTAACCTGACGCGGTTCGACGTGCCCGGGCTCTGCAACCAGATTTGGCACGACTCGGTCGGCGTGGCCTGCACCGACACGGACCAGATGGAGGGTTGCGTGTTGGGCGGCGGCACTGCAGTAAACGCTGGCCTATGGTGGCGGGCCAACCCCAAGGACTGGGACTACAACTTCCCCGCGGGCTGGCACAGCATCGACATGGAGGACGCCACCAAGCGCGTCTTCCAGCGCATCCCCGGCACCATCGCGCCTTCCACCGACGGCAAGCTGTACCGCCAGGAGGGCTTCGACGTGCTGGCTTCGGGCCTGAATGCCTCCGGCTGGACCTACGTGGTGCCCAACGACCACTACGACCTGAAGAACCGGGTGTACGGCCACACGACGTACATGTACGCCAACGGCGAACGTGGTGGTCCCATGGCCACCTATCTAGTGACGGCCTCGCAGCGGCCGCACTTCTCGCTCTGGATGAACACCCCCGTGCGGCGGCTCATCCGCGAGGGCGGCCACGTCACTGGCGTCGAGCTCGAGTGCACCAGCGGCGGCTACTCCGGCAACGTGTCCGTGACCCCCCTCACCGGCCGTGTCATCCTGTCCGCTGGCACCTTTGCGTCCGCGAAGCTGCTCCTACGGAGTATGTGCCCTTCCTCTCCTAAAAACAGCGCGCTGGCTAACGATCTCTAGGCGGTATCGGCCCTGCCGACCAGCTGACGGTCGTGAGCCACTCGGCGGACGGCCCGACGATGATCTCCAACGCATCGTGGATCGACCTGCCCGTCGGCTATAACCTGAATGACCACGTCAATGTAGGAGATCCCTTTGGGCCCCTTTTTCTAAACTGGCGGCCGCCAGGAGTGCTCCGGCTAAGCAATCTCTCGCATCCAGACCGATACCGAAATCTCGCACCCCAACGTCGTCTTCTACGATTTCTACGAGGCGTGGAACAACCCGATCAAGTCGGACGAGGCCTCCTACCTAGGTACAGTCTTTCCGTAGATACCTAAGCCTTCTAGCAAATCGAACACGAGCTCACACACCTGCAGGCAATCGGACGGGCATCTTTGCCCAGGCCGCTCCGAACATCGGCCCCATGGTGAGTTCTGGACGGTGTATCTATCCTAGAGCGGGCTAAGGCACACGTGGCTAACGATGTTTTGTGCAGTTCTGGGAGGAAATTAAGGGCTCCGACGGCATCGTCCGCCAGCTCCAGTGGACGTCGCGCGTGGAAGGCTCCACCAACAGTGAGTACCTACTTCCCACGTATTCCAAGTTCGTCGACTAATCTTATTTGCCCAGCTTCCATGATCATGAGCCAGTACCTCGGCCGCGGCTCCGTCTCGCGCGGCCGCATGACCATCACCAGGCGGCTGGACACCTTCGTCTCCGTCCCGCCCTACCTGCACGATGATCTCGACAAGGAGGTCGTCATCAAGGGCATCGAGAGTCTGCAGGCGGCCCTAAAGAACGTGGCCAACCTGACGTGGATCACTCCGCCGCCGAACGTCACCGTCACGGAATACGTGAACTCGGTCAGTCGGCTGCGGAGGAAAACCCATTAAAGAAAAAAAAATGCTAACAGGCAATAACAGCTTCCCAACACGCCCTCCAAGCGTCGCGCTAACCACTGGATCGGTAAGGCCTCTCGATCCAGTCTTTTCTATCACCAGAGTTCTATACCAAAGCTCACTCCCTCCTCCCCCAGGTACCAATAAGATGGGCATCGACGACGGCCGCAGCGGTGGTTCCTCCGTGGTGGACACTAACGCCAAGGTCTACGGCACGGACAACCTCTTCGTTGTCGACGGATCCATCTTCCCCGGCATGGTGACTGGCAACCCGTCTGCGGCCATTGTGACCGTGGCTGAACGCGCCTTTGAGCGGATCAGCGCCCTCCCCGCCGCGCGGCCGGGGCGGGAGGGTGCGCAATGTGGCGGAAATACGTGGTCGCGCAGCTTCCAGTGCCAGATCGGTCTGGCCTGCTCCCACGTCGACGCCACCTTGTCCAAGGTAAGCTGAGGGCCGCCTCTGCTGTCTCTTTTCCCCTTCCCCTCTTGGCTTTCGTCGTCTAACGCGGAGGCAAATACAGTGCACGAAGCCCGGCGAGAACGCAAGCCCAACAACGCCCACGGCGCAGATGGACGATGCGTAGCGACCGGTGCTAGGACTGGAGCGGCTAGCGGCGACGAAGGAGAGGGAGGGAGGGGTTACTCCAAACTGCCTTACTCACGACTGCTGCACATATTCATCCAAGGCAGACGGCATATTTAGATCGGCAGGGGTATATAAAAGCCTGCCTGTAGACTTCCTTGATCCTCCCCAGCATGAGAGCGCTTATTTTCCCGCTTGATAGCACTTATACTCTCTACCCGACGTCGTGCATACAAGAGAAATGGTAGCAACGGTAGCGAGCTTGTTCGATGGAGAGAGATGCCTTCCCGTTGACGCGGATCTTTTCACCCAAACCTCACCCTAAAATTTCCTGCAGAAGAACAGGCACCGTCAAACTGTAAGCCGGCGCAACCACAAAGGAACAAAATCACTTCAGCCTAAACTCTAAATATTTTAGATTTAATGGTCTGGAGAATAAGATATCTGTCCGGGGGAGATAGGGCCGAAAAAGCAGAAAGGGAGGAGGGGAGTTTAGGGGGGGGGTTGCAACTTAAAAGGGGAAAGGAGGGATAGCCACGTGGATGGTCAGCTGCCTTCCGCGTAATATTGCGATGAACCTGTGGCTTCATAGCGTTGTGGCGTCATAGCGCGCGACGGCTTTCAACAAACTACGTCAACTTAAACAAAGGTACATCCTGGACATATCAGAAAAATAAAAGACAAAAAAAGGAAGAAAAAGGGATAAAGAACAGATGTCGCCACGATGTGCGGCAGGTACGCTATGGCGCTGGTACGCCCTCCTCCTCTCCCAGAGTCTCTTCTCTCCCCTCCTTCCCCTCTACAAGGATGGCCGCTAACGCTGGTCCGGCAACAGCGCATAGTGCAGGTCCGCCATGCCCTCGAGAACGAGGACATGCCGATGGGAAACGCGCCCGAAGACGACGACGATGACGGCGCCGAGGACGCGCCTCGCCAGAGCTACAACTTCGCGCCGGGCTACTACGGCGTCGTCTATAGGGCCGATCTACCCGACTGGGGGGCGGGTCCGAGGCCGGAGGGCAAAGGCAGCGGCCGCAGCAGCAGTCGAAGCCGCAGGAACAATAGCAGGAGCAGCGGACAAGGACAGCGATCAGCTCCGTTGCCATCACAGACTAGGGAAGGGGAGGGAAAGGAGGAAGAGGGAACGGTGGAAGAGGAGAAGCCGCCCTCCGCGAGCGGGGCGGAGCCGGTCCCAGCCCACGAGGGGGATCAGGCGACAAAGGGAGGAAGGGACGAGCAAGAAGAGCAACAACAAGAACAACAGCAACAAGTCCACTACAAGCTGCAGTCGATGAAATGGGGCCTGGTGCCCTTCTGGACGAAGCGCCACCCGGACTACGCGACGATGCTCAAGACGATCAACTGCCGTGATGACTCGCTCGCCAGCGCTACGGGCATGTGGGCGCCCCTGAAGGCGCGCAAGCGCTGCGTCGTCCTGGCGCAGGGCTTCTACGAGTGGCTCCGGACAGGGCCCAAGGAGCGCGTGCCGCACTACATCCGCCGCCGCGATGGGCGGCTCATGTGCTTCGCCGGGCTGTGGGACTGCTGCGGCCCGTACAATACCGACGAGAACGGGGATGAGAACGGAGATGAGGGACAGGACGGAGCGGACGCGGCAGCCAAAGCGCGGTGCAAGCCGAAGAAGACGTACACGTACACTATCATCACCACCAATTCCAACGCGCAGCTGCGCTTTTTGCACGACCGCATGCCCGCCATCCTCGAGCCCGGCTCCGTCGCCCTCCGCGCCTGGCTGGACCCGGCGCGCAGCACGTGGACGGCGGAGCTGCAGGGCTTGCTCGAACCCTTCGCCGGCGCGCTCGACGTCTACGCCGTCAGCAAGGATGTCAACAAGGTTGGCGCCAGCTCGCCCAGCTTCATCGTTCCCGTAGCGAGCCGCGAGAACAAGGCGAACATTGCTAACTTCTTTGCGAATGCTGCTGCCAAGAATAAGAGGAAGGCGGAGGAGGAGGGGGATAATGATCATGATGGCGTCAAACGTGAGGCAGAAGAAAAAGGAGACGAAGAGGATGGAGATGAGAAAATTTCCCAAGAGCCACCAGCTAAGAGGGCAGCGCTGACACCCAAAACGAAACCTCCTCTCACGTCCGCGGCGCGCTCCTCGGCGAAGAGCACGAAGAGAGGCGGCGCTCGCGGCAAAATCAGCGCGACGAGCAACGAGACGAAGAAGAGCCCCGGCAAGGCTAGGTCCGACGGCAGCCAGAAGATCACAAACTTCTTCGTTGCCAACAGCGCTTAGCACTTCGTCCCTCAGTGGTCCTGTAAGAACTTTCTAGTTAGTCAGGGCGTCAGGGCCGTGATGAGAATCGTAGGACTACACAGGCAAGGCGAGTGCTGATATGGTCCCGGACTACCGGTCGCTAGACCTCATCATAATTTGGACGTTGTAGTTTAGGTACGACGATGGAAAGAAAACATCTCGTCAAAATTTGCGCTGAACGGCTCCCTATGACCTGGCTATGGCTAACACGTAACGAAGTCGTCCTCCCAATACTGTACAAGATCGCACCCTCACACCGATGCTTTCCCACCTTCACGCAGCCGCAGCGACCATCAGCTTCTTCTTTCTCCGCCGAGCCAGGTGGTCGTTCCAGGCATCCTCGAAGAACGTCGGCTTGGGCTGGACCTGCTCCTCCGTCAGGCCCAGCCTACGGACCATCTTGAACGCGCCCGTGCCTACGGACATGGTCTGGCCCATGATGATGCACTCGCTGACCCCCTCGATGCGGTCCGTCTTCATGCCCGCCGCCGCCTCGAACAGGTGGTCCGGCGTTTTCTCAAACGAGGCGAGCTGCAGGACGCTGTCGCGCATCTTGGACAGCCCGAAGCGCGTGATGCCCAGCACGTCGCCCTTGTACGTCATCACGTCGGCCAGCAGCTCCATGTGCCGCGGGTCGATGCCCATGTCGCCCATAACCTTGTTGATCTCGCTCGCGATGGTCGTTCGCGCCGCCTCGATGCCCAGGATGGTCTTGCACTCCATCACGTTGTTGCTGGTGACCTTGTGGCCGACGACGCCATCCGTGTTCATGCACTCGCGGAGACCATATCCTTCCACGTAGACCATGTGTTCCCGCTGCTCCGACGTCTGGATGATCACCCGCGTAGCTTCCTGGTAGCCCGAGATGGGCACTTCCGGCAGTGAACGCAGCAGCGAGTTGACCCGTAGGAGAAGGTCCGACGCGTCGTCTGATGCGGTGGCCGCCTTGCTTCTAGCAGCGCGCTTGGCCGCACCGGCGTCCACGTAATTGTTGGGGATCACTAGCGTGATCTGGCTCTTCGCGACATCCAGCTCTAACATCTTCTCCTCCACCTTCAGCTTCTTCTGCTTGCAGATCGCCTCCGCAATGTCCCGGAGCCCGATCTCGAGGTGCATCTCCTGCAGGGCCTGCCAGTCAATCGCCATGATGACCCGGCCCGCGTACGGCTCCCACGATTCGTCGATAAAGGTCAGGATGTCCCGAATGTACGTCTTCTCGATCCGGCCCTTGACGATCCGAGCGGCCTCGATCTGCTTGTTGTTCTGGGGGGGGCAGGATATGACGGGTGTGCTGATCTTCTTCGACGCGTTGATGATCTCCTTGATGCGCGGCACACCCTGGGTCAAGCTCATGCCTGCGACGCCAGCGAAATGGAACGTCTTCAGCGTCATCTGGGTACCGGGCTCGCCGATCGACTGCGCGCCGACCGCGCCGACCGCGTGGCCCGGTTCCACATGGGCCATGAGATATTTGTGGAAGCAGAGCTTCAGGAAGTGCTCCAGCGTTCTCCGGGAAATCTTGGCCACCCTCTCCACGCGGATCTTCTGTTCTGGCTCGACCAAATCGACGGAGTCCACGTCCATGGCGTCCACTCCTCTGTCGAGCCCAGCCAGCTTTCGCACCTGGGCGAGCTTGTCCGCTCGCCCCTGGACGTACTTGTGCACGTTCTCAATGAAGTTTCTCGCACCCTCGAGGAGATCCAAGTTGCGATCGCTACGGTCGTCGTAGTCGATGATCTTTCCGCTGACCGGATCCCGCCGGACGTTCTTCGCCCGTTCCTGGTCGAGAATGCCGTCGCAGATTCTCATCACCTCATCCGGGAGCAGCGAGGGCTCCGCGTTGTCAAAGGTGATGTTTTCCACGTGCGTCCACGTGCGATCGAAGTTGACAGGCACCGCCGATCCCTCCATGTTGACGGGGTCCAGTTTGTCTGCGCCGAACTGGAACTGCACGATGCCGCCGGACGATGTCCGCACGCTGTCGTCGTACTGCGTCGAGAGATCCTCTAAGGACTTCATCAGACGTCTCGACATGTACCCGGTCTCGGCCGTCTTGACAGCCGTGTCGACGAGGCCTTCGCGACCGGATATCGCGTGGAAGAGGAACTCCGTGGGCACCAGCCCCGAGTAGAAGCTGTTCTTGACGAAACCCTTGGATGCGGGCTGGCGGGTGTTCTTCTGGAAATGGGGTAGAGTCCGGTCCGGAAACCCGTCAGCCACACGCTGGCCGCCGATGATCTGCTGCCCGACAAGGGCCACCATCTGCGCGACGTTGATCGAGGATCCCTTCGATCCCGACTTGGCCATGGTCAGTGGCGCGTTGTGCCGACTCAGCGTCTCGTCGCATTTCTCACCGGCCTGCTGGCGGACCCTGCTGAGAATGCCGGAAATGGCGTTTTCCAGCGTCTGTTCTGGATTGCAGCCAGGTGCTTTCTCGAGTTTCCCCGACTTGAACTTCTCGATGAGCTTGTCGCACGCCCTATTCGCCTCCTGAACCAGCTTTTCCTTTTCCTCCTTCAGAGTCTCGGTCGGGAAGACATCGAACACGCCGATGGAGAATCCGCGGTTTCCGAGGAACCGCGCGCACAGTTTGGCGAGCCTGTTCATGGCCACGACGGCTGCGTCGGGCCCGAAGTCACGCAGGATAACGTAAAAAACGGAGTCCTTCTTGCCGGAACCGACCGTGGACTTGTCCATGCGTCCACACATGATCTCCGAGTTGCGGATCACTAGCCATCCGTCATTAGGGCACATGTCCGGGGACCGGCCCGGCTCAGGCGTGTACTCCCTGCATTTGGCGTCCAGATTGACTAGGACTGAAGACTGCTTATTCGGACGCATAAGCATGTTGAAGACCTGCTTGCCCGTCCAGAGGGCCTGCGGCTTGAGTATCGCAGGCGGGGGGATGTCGAGATGCACTGCCGCCGCCGTCATGTGCATGCAGACGTAGGCGAAAGCCTGCCGGGTGAAGAACATGTCCTTGCTGCTGATGAGGTACGCCGCCGTGATGAAGTCCTGCGTCGCGGCAATGATTGGCTCGCCGTTCTTGGGCGTCGCAAGGTTGTGCTTGACGCCCATGAGCGTGATCGCTTCGGCGCGGGCCTCCTCCGTCTGGGGCACGTGGAGATTCATCTCGTCGCCGTCGAAGTCGGCGTTGTAGGGCGTACACACACATTCGTTCAGCCGGAAGGTCCTCCAGGGTCGGACCTTGACGAGGTGGCTCATGATACTGAGTTTATGCAGCGACGGCTGGCGGTTGAACAGCACGATATCTCCGTCTTCGAGGTGGCGATTAACGATGTCCCCGTTGACGAGTTCTCTTGCCGCTTGCTCGCGGTTGCCGTACTTGAGGTCGAGGCGGTAGACCTCCTCTGCTCTCTTTTCGATAAACACAGCCCCGGGCCATACGCGCGGGCCGTTTCGCACACATTCTCGGAGCTTCTCCTTGTTCACCGAGTTGACGCGCTCCGGATAGGTTAGGTTCTTAGCCACGAGGATCGGCACGGCTACCTCGTCGATGCCCAGATTGGGGTCGGGGGATATGACGGTACGTCCGGAATACTCCACACGCTTCCCAGACAGATTCCCTCGGAAGCGGCCCTGTTTGCCTTTCAAGCGCTGGCAGAAGCCTCGGATGGTCTTCCCGAAGCCGGGCTGCGAGAGGCCCGGAACTTCACTGTTGACGTACATGGCAATTTGCTGCTGAAGATACTCCCAGAGCTCCATAGTCGTCGTGATGGGCGCCCCCTTCTTCAGGGCATTCCGGATAAGGCCGCTCAGGTGGACAATCTCGGCGAGCTTAGTGGTGAGGTCGTCCTCTGTGCTGGCGTTGTCCTGGGCGACAGACGGCCGGATACAGACCGGGGGGGCGGGAAGATATTGCCAGATGAACATCTCTGGTCTCCCTTCCGAAGGATCCAAGCCGAGGAGCTCGCAGTCGTCCTGCTTCACCTTCTGAAAGAGGAGCAGCACGGTCAAAGGGTTGAGGTCCTCCAGCGCTTTGCGCAGATGCTTTTCAAGGTCGGGTATATGCTTCTTGGCCTCAACGAAGGAGTTGTCGAACTCGATCTTCCCCTGGGGGATTTGCTTCTTGACGGCCGTAGACCTGTTGTAGGCGGCGAACCGATCGTGTGCGAGTTTGAGAGTACCGAGCTTCTTGATGATACCGTTCGTAGCTCCGCAGTGATAGCACGTCTTGACCTTTCGACAAGAATCGTTGATCTGTTTGCAGATTTGCGTCCGCCGCATGTTGTCAATTCCTGGGCGCCTCAACTCCTTGCGGTACATCCTGCGCTCTTTCTCCGTCAACAAGACCCGGGCGCAGTCCTAGAGTGAGAAATACATCGTCAGCGCTTGCGCACGGCAGCGTCGCCCGGGTCGGCGTTGACCTAGCTCACCTTGCAAATGTTCTGGAGGATCGTCATGATAAAGCGGAGGTATCCAACGTGAAATGCAGGCAGAGGCAGCCTGATATGTCCAAAGTGGCCGGTACAGTCTTGCAGGGCCAGCTGGCACGTCGCGCATCTTCCGGTCTTGCTTGATGTTCCCTACGGAAAGCAGTGTCAGCGGTACTCCCTGAGCCCATCGTTTACTTAGATATATATGCGCTAGGGGGCAAGTCCACCAACCAGGCGAGTATCTAGCGGGCCATGTTTGTAGGGCGCCCGGTTCTTTTCGATATCGTAGAGCATCTGGTCCGAGACCTCGAGGACAGCTTGATTGACGATATCCTGGTTCGACCTGATTGGAAGCGCCGGTCAGAAAGAGCATCGCCGAAGAGGAGATCGGGGGAAACTCACTGGATACCAAACTTAAGGCCCTTGAAACGCTTGGGCGGCCGGTCGACAAGCTGCTGCTTGGCCTCGCTGGGCGAGGCTACCATCGTGACGGACATCGAAGGCAAATTTTCAAGAAGCTAGAAATTGAGGCAGGATCGCGGCAGCCTGCTGCTAACATGGAGGCATATGAAAGGGCGATTCCATAAGAGACCGATTTGCAACAGAGAGAGAGAAAAGGCTGCGCATAGACAGAGTGACTCTACTGGAGATGGGATCTTGCTGGAGAACAGTTGGAGAACGGTCCAAAACTTTTGTTTGAGGGCGGCGGGGCATGGAGAGCTAAGGACGATTGTCGTCCCCCACCGTTCTACCAGCTCCATCTCCGCAGCCCCACCCTTGAATTGAATCACATGCAGGTTACATACGCCGGCACAGCGGGCATCGACAGAAAACGGCCATAGTCATGGATCGAGTACAAGGACTATGGCAGGAGGATAATATTCCGTTTCCTGTCTTCTATATGCGTTAGAATCATGGGGCAGCTTCCAGGCTCTATGAGGTTGCCCCTACTAGGTACCTACGGATACAAGCCATACAATATAGAAGCAATACATCCAGCGCTGCAGGCGGCAGGTCGGTGGGCCACCGAGGCATCTTCCGGGTATCCACGGCTCCATGCGCGATGGGGGTCCCCTGCCAACAGCGCAGAAGCCAGCGATCCGCAGCCCCTCCTGGTGCCGTGCCGTGCTGAGCGCCGCGCCTGTATTTTGGTTGCCTTTGATGCCGTCATAAGCGCCACGGTAGCTTTTCAACAACAGCTAATCCAACCATAGCTCTTCGTCCATCGCTCAAGTCCATATATGTACATACGCTCCCTCTGTTCTCTATAGAATCGGCTCCCCCAATATGCGGTGCCCAGCCAATGCGGAGTAGCAAGCAGCTGAACAGGTAGACTTCCAGGCAGACTTCCAGTCAGCGGTGAATTCCCCGACCCGAGTCGAGGGGCGAGACAAGCATCAGCTACCGGCAACACGCGCTGGTTGGCGCTCCTTCGCCTTGGACGAACCGTCGTCAACAAGCTCTGCCTCTGTTAGCTTTCGTCGCCCCCTCAAATTGGCGCTGGCTCTGTCTTCGGGACGCTCGCTCCGGCTCTCAACGCGGCTCGCGAGTCGGGGTCCTAACTCTGAGACTTCTTCGTCTTCTTTGCCCTTGGCCAGTCCCCGGAGTGTCGTCGGATGGCCGCATAGCCGCATAAATACCATGGCACGGCCCCCTCCGGTTGACAAGAAGGCTGAAAAGTCCTATCTATACTCCGCCGTCGACTCGATCAACCCATGGGGCGGGAGCCGCAGCTCGACTCCCACCGTGAAGGACACTCCGAACAGTCCTACGCCGCCTTCGCCAAACCCAGGCGACCACAGTACCAGCTCTATCTATGGCCGGAGCTTGAAGCGATATCCCCCCGACTGCCCCCCGCTCAACGTCCAGTGGTTCCACGCCGTTGACGTAAGGAGCACACACTCCAGTCTAACCGGTGGAGCTTTGTGCTAACGTATCATAAATAGGTTCCGAAGCGAAAGCCACAATGGACGAAGAAAAAGCCGCCGAAAGAGGAGAAGACCCCGCCGGTGCCGAAGAAGTTCGTTCCTTTCTCGACCGAAGATAATCGGTCCCTCGAAGCCGCCTACCAGAAGATCCTGGAAGACGTAGAGAACGAGAGGAACCGCGGCGTTGTCAGCCGCAGCCGGCCAGCGTCCAGGAGAGAAGCAACTCTCGAGACAAGAGGTGCACCGCCGAATACGAGCCTGGAGGACGAGGCGATTAGAGGGGCAGATAAAGGGGCCGTCAAAGTCTCCGTGAATGAAGACTTCCTCTTCGACGTCGATATCGAGAAGCGGGAGCTGGCCCCGGCCTACTGGCTCGGTCCCATCTACGAAGTCCGTCGGGCGACCTGGTTCTATCAGGAAGGCTCAACTCTCCGGCCGTGCGAGGAGAACCTAGCAGCCCAGCTGGAAGACGGATACCTTAAAGTGAAGCCCTGGATGTATCTGACAAGGCAGCGGAGCAACTCCAACGAAGTAACCCCCAACGGCTCTTCGGAGAACCTCAAGGCGGGTCCGGCCACTCAAGGAGACGCACCGTCGAAGTCGCCGCCTCCCGCACCCCAACACCAGCCGCAGACTCATCGCCTCTTTGGGACGCACATGAACAGCATTGTCACCTATCAAGATTCCGCAACAGCATGGCTCACATCTGACGGAGTACTGTCCTGGGTCACATCGACTATGTACGAGAGATTTGCCGGCGGCGGTTACATGAGCGGGGTGAAGTTAGTCCGTGGCTATTCGGAAGTGAAGAAAGCCAAAGACGAAAAACGGCCGGCAACCCCGTTGGGGACCACTTTTGGGGCAGAATCCGACGACTCTCAGCAGAGGGCACTTAAGAGGAGGTCCGCCCCACCAAGTGTCAAATCTGAGTCCTACGAGGAAGCTCCAGGTAGCCAGGACGATGTAGCCAAATTTGAGACGCGCGAGAGTCGCCTGCAGCGGCAGTTGTCATCGCTGATGGAGAGCGCGGAGAACAGGGACCCCGATAATGAAGAGGAAGAGGTACGCCGGCGGGAGGAAAAGGAGATACAGGACGACTACAACGCACAGACGGGCGAAACTCAGGGGCGCGAGATTGAGCACCTCATCCTCGTGACCCATGGAATCGGCCAGCTCCTCGGTCTCAGGTAAGTCGTCCGTCCGTGCAGGAGGTGCTCCATAAGCATAACGACGGCTGAGGTGGCAACTGCCAACTAACTCCGGAGTTAACAGAATGGAGAGTGTAAACTTCGTCCACAATGTCAACGTTCTGAGGAAAACCCTGAAAACGGTATACTCAACATCGGCAGACCTGAGGGCGCTCAATGCTGAGATAGGTGAGGGGCCGGGAAACAGCCGCGTACAGGTGCTGCCCGTTTGCTGGCGGCATTTGCTCGACTTTCCCCAGCGACGAGACAAGAAGAAGCAGGAGCAGGACTTAAGTGACACGACCAGCGAAGAAGATGAATGTGAGACCAACCAGAACACGTTAGCAGCAAGCCTCAGATCTTCCCACCGCTAACAACTCATCAGACCCCTCCCTCGAGGACATTACCATCGAGGGAGTCGCGTTCGCAAGATCCCTCATTTCCGACTTGGCTCTGGACGTGCTTCTCTACCAAAGTGCATACCGGGAACAGATATCCGAGATCGTGCTCAAAGAGTCCAACCGCATCTACGAGCTGTTCAAAGAAAGGAATCCGGGCTTCAAGGGCAAGGTGCATATCATGGGCCACTCCCTCGGCTCGGCCATCATGTTCGATATTCTCTGTCGCCAAAAGGAGAAGGCCAGATCTGAAGAGCCACCGAGAAACCCCCTACGGTTCTGGCCATCACAGCATCCGGACAGGTCAGATACGCCAAAGGACCCAAAAGACCTCAGCTTCGGCTTTGACGTGGAAGACCTCTACTGCCTCGGGTCGCCGGTCGGCCTGTTCCAGATGCTCAAGGGCCGCACCGTCTCGGCGCGGCATCTGCCAAATGCCGCCCCATCCGAGAGTCCACTGAATCCCGATTACATGGACGATCCGTTTCTCTCCGTGCAGCCTGCCAGCCCCGATCGGCACGTGTCGCCCATCACGGGACTCCCCTTCTCGGTCTCCTCTCCGAAGGTAGCCCAACTATACAACATCTTCCACCCGTCCGACCCCATCAGCTATCGCTTGGAGCCCTTGATTTCGCCAGCCATGTCCAGCCTCAAGCCACAGACGCTCCCATACACCAAGAAGGGCATATTCGGCAGCGTGGCCCAACAAGGGCTGACGGGCATTGGCGCCAAGGTCGGGCAGAGCGTATCAGGTCTCTGGTCCAGTCTGTCGGCCGGCATCACCAGCAGCCTGCTTAACCGCAGTCTCGGCCTAACGCAGGAGGACGTCGCGAACATTACGGCCTCTCAGCAGGCCACGCCCTCCCCGGGGGGCGGCACCAACATCAGTGCCGGCGTTATATCCGACGTCTCAGCTCTGAGCGAGAAGACGGACGCACGCAAACGCCAGCTCGCCGATGCAGCCCAGGCGGCGGGACGCTCAAGAATCAGCGGGAACAACATGACGCTCATCGATGACGAGCTGGAGACGCTGTTCTCGCAGTTCCAGAAGAAGCGGGTCGACATGGCCAAGGAAGATAAGGACAGCATGCACAACAACTGGGTGGGGGAGGAGGCCAAGGCGCAGCGACTGAGGCGCGAAGAGATGAAAGTGCGAGCCCTCAACCGGAACGGCAGGGTCGACTACAGCATCCAGGAGTAAGTGACGCGCAGAGCTGTGACCGAAGCCATTCCTAGCTAACGATGATTGCAACAGGAGCGCACTCGACTTCAACCCTATTAATACCATCGCTTCTCACATGTCCTACTGGGCCGACGAAGACGTCAGTCATTTCATCATGTCGCAGCTGCTTTCTAACAAGGAGCGACGAGAGGGTAGATAGCCCAGTCCGTGTTGGATACTAGGGGCGTAGATTAGGGTTATTGCATCGCCGGACAAGAGTCACTTTAATTTGGCATCATCAGGGTAAGATAGGTATCTATCTGTAACAGGCGCGAAATTGGAGGCATTAGGGATAACAATCAATAAGCCGGCATCCCCAGGATCTTGCGCCTCTTGTTACGTCTGTTCCAATTTATTAGCTGATGAAGTCGTACCTACCTAATGCAGTGACACCTTGACGAGGTCGAAACGCGGTCGTGACGATTGAGCAGCGCAGCTGTTGTAACACAGCAACTGCCATTATTGCAGCAAGTTTCGTAGTGATTATCCCTGTTGCTGTCAAGTATCTCTAGGCTCGAAAGTCCAGGATCATGATAGCGCGTTGGTCAAGTCTTGTTAAATTAGCTACCTACTGCGTACTATATTCCTTTTCATACCAGGGTAAAGAGGCTCGTCTCGGCCAATTCGGCCCAGTCGCCACCCTCCCGGATAGCGTACGTCTCGGGGGTATCTCCGTGGGCATCTCTCAGGTCACGGATGTCTGGCCCTTCGCTTGGCTCGGGCCTCTTCAGGCCTAATTCGGTGAGGGCTGGCACAACGCCTGCAGGAAAAGCGTCGTTGGGAAGCATGGAGGCTAGGTAAAGAAGCAGGTAGAAGACCTCGCGCCGGTTCGTGTCGACGGTCAAGTGCAGCGCGCTCTTCATGCCGTTCAGGGGGTCCTGGTAGCGCAGCATCTCGGGCACGGTCATCCTCCTGTATTTCTCCCGATCCATCTCGCCCTCGTCCGCGCCGTCCTGCTCTCTCGCCTCTTCCTCATCCGCCATGGCATCGCGGGTCACGCTTTCGCAAAGCTGGACAATACCCAACATGTCGCCTTGGGTGCACAAGGTGAGGAAGGCTCTCGCGGGCCGCGCGGACGGGTGGTCCGCGAGGTAGGCCTCCTCCACGACTTCAGGAAGAATATCATAGTTCTCCTCGACGCCGCCCTCGTCGTGGTACCGGACCAGGATCGAAGAGCCCTGCGTTGGGGCCGTCGTCGTCAGGGCCGACGATGCCGATCCTGGCAAATTGGTGGTGAGCTGCCTGTGGCACGACGGGCAGCTACGTGAGGCGGCCACCTCGGGCGCCTCGTCGAGAAAGCATTGCCTGCGGGAGTCCGGGGCGTCAGATTTGGCCATCACGAATGCAGGGGGGGCATAAATACACGAAGAATACACAAGGCGCATCTCGCAGGATTGGCTAGGACTTGCCAGTGATAGTGGCATCCGCACGGCAGCAATAGATCGTCTGGGTCCCTACAGTTGGGATCATCGAAGTTTAAGAGTAAAGGGCCATCGCAATTGGCGCAGAGCGGCATAGTGTTTGCTTGGCTTGGGGGGTAGAGCAGCGGGTGTCAGTTAGATATCTGGACCGAGAACTCGAAAGCAGAGCTTTTAGCGCGGTAGAGAAACGATGGTAGTACATGGCCTCGTAGTGTGTGTAAGTGAGTAAATGCATGTAGTCTCCGCAGCGGATCTCCTGTTGACACGACGAAGAGTCCTGTCGAGGATGGAAAGAAAACGCTGGCTAAGACCGGGAGTTCATCTCCGCCACCCGAGTGAGTCCGCGCTTCACAGGGTACAAGAAGCTGGACGCAAAGATGATGGCGGGTTCATTGGGTATGTGAAACAAGACAGCATTTCGCAAGAGGCCAAGCACAAAAGACCGGATAACTCACCGTTGAGATAGAAACGGGCCTGCGTCTGGTTGATGGCAGTCAGATCGTCAAGTCGTCGTTGCGCTGTTCTCACTTAGATAAGAGGCGAGGGGATGGATGCGATTCAAGCTCTTCTGCGTCTGCTTTCCGAAGCCCTAGATCGATCAGTAGCAAGATCCAGAAACTCGATGTCCGCCTCGGTTCAACGCATGAGGATCCAGCCCTTTTATCGAGAATCCGGAAGCTTTGGGCTTGGTTTTGAAAATCCTGCTTGGCAGAAATTTCTACGATAGAGGCACCGCCGGGCAGGACGGGCAGGTCACGGTGGCTGCTCTAAGCGGGGCGAGTCGCGTTAGCGAGTCAGTTCGGTCATGCAGGATCACGGCTCGCCTGTAGCTCGTGAGGTCTCAACGTGGAGCTAATCTTCATACGGAAGTATCTTACCGGCGGTGGCTTGAAATCTATAACGTTGGATCCGGGAATAGCTGCTATTAAGTGTGAAACTGCGCCTCGTGAGCTCGCTCAAAGGCGTGGACATTACGTCGGTAGGCATTCGCTAGAAAATACGTACCTACTAAACGTAGATACCTACACGTACAACCTTGGAAGTCTGCGAGGGCCCCATAAACTGACTGCAGACAGCACGAGGGTCTTTTATATTTCCTATTTAGGCTTAACCCCATACCAGAGTACAACGGTCGCTGCCTGGCCTTGGCATTGCGTTGAGCTTTACGCAAGTCGCTGTGGCTGGCGCAACAGGCGTTACAGGGGGGTCCCTTTTTGCCTGCTTCCTACACCCTTTGTGCTCGGCATTACATCAGGGCCTCTTTCCCCGCCCCCGCCAGCGCCTCTCCCAATGCAACCGGGCAGTTCGCCCAAGAAAGCTTCTCCTCTTCTCCTGCACGCATTCCAGTCTACAGCAGCCTCTTTCCTTTCTCTTACCTCATCGCTGAACTTTGCTTCTATTTCCGAAAGGAGGCCGTATTAAGGTTCGGCTCAGGGGGGATTTTTCTCTGCTAGAAGAGCAGCAAAAACCTCAACCTCCTGTACCCGGCGATTCCGCGGACGACTGAGCAGCTGTCTGTCGTCATGAACGTCCTCAAGCTCCAGAGGTTGGCTACCCCCGACCGCCACCACTGCATCCAATCAAACGTGTCATCGCAGTGCTGACATGGTGGCCTTGCCCAATACAGGAAGTATCCTCAGTTCCAGCAGAATGAAATCTTCGACTTGACCAACGCCTTCCACAAGCTGGACGTGGAGGACAAGGGCTACCTGGACGAGGCTACCGCCATCAAAGCGACGCAGCAAAGCGAGCGCCAGCCCTACGATGTCGTGCGCCAGGCTCTGAAGGAGGTCGATCTCGACTCCTCCAGAAGAGTCGAGCTGGAAGACTACGTCGGGGTAAGTCGCTCCCTAGCCGCGCCCGCGCCACTCTGCAGTACGATGTAGGCGCGACTGACTCATTGCGCTGATCGCAGCTCATCGCCAACCTCCGAACCTCGTCTACCGCTCAAAAGCGTATCTCTGCCGGGCCCACACCGGCCTCCCCCAAAGGTGTGGTCGCACAGAGGACAGGCGGGCACGTCTCTAAGGGCAGTGTCAGCGGCAAGATCCAAGTCCAGGGCTCGAGCGCCAACACGACGCACACGATTAACGAGGATGAGCGTACTGAGTTCACCCGTCACATCAATGCCGTCCTCGCTGGCGATTCGGACATCGGGAATCGGCTTCCTTTTGCCACCGACACCTTCGAGATGTTCGACGAGTGCAAGGACGGCTTGGTGCTAGCGAAGCTGATCAATGACAGCGTGCCCGACACTATTGACGAGCGCGTCCTCAACATCCCGGGCAGGAAGACGAGGCACCTCAACGCCTTCCAGATGACGGAGAACAACAACATCGTTATCGAGTCGGCCAAGGGCATCGGCTGCTCCGTCGTCAATATCGGCAGCCAGGACATCATCGAAGTGCGCGAGCACCTGATCCTGGGCCTGATCTGGCAGGTCATCCGCCGCGGTCTCTTGGGCAAGATCGACATCAAGCTGCATCCTGAGCTCTACCGGCTGCTGGAGGAGGACGAAACTCTAGAGCAGTTCCTCCGGCTGCCGCCCGAGCAGATCCTACTCCGCTGGTTTAACTATCACCTCAAGGCGGCCAACTGGGCTCGGAGGGTCGCCAACTTCTCCACCGATGTGAAGGACGCGGAGAACTACACGGTGCTCCTCGCCCAGATCGGTTCCGAATACGGCTGCACGCGGGCTCCGCTGCAGACCCGCGATAACCTGCAGCGCGCCGAAGAGGTCCTACAGAATGCGGACAAATTGGGATGCCGGAAATTTCTCACGCCTAAATCGCTGGTCGCTGGCAATCCGAAGCTAAACCTAGCGTTTGTCGCCAACCTCTTCAATACGCACCCCTGTCTGGAACCCATCACGGAGGAGGAGAAGGCGCAGGTCGACGACTTCGATGCGGAGGGTGAACGCGAGGCTAGAGTGTTCACGTTGTGGCTCAATAGCTTGGACGTCCAGCCCGCAGTGCAGTCCTTCTTTGACGACCTCCGAGACGGCACCATTCTCCTGCAGGCGTACGACAAGGTGATTAAAGGCTCGGTGAACTGGCGGCACGTCAACAAGCAGCCTGCGCACGGCGGCGAGATGTTGCGCTTCAAGGCCGTTGAGAACACCAACTACGCCATCGAGCTCGGAAAACAGAACGGGTTCTCGCTTGTGGGCATCCAGGGTGCCGACATCACGGACGGACAGAAGACGCTCACTCTGGGCCTGGTGTGGCAGCTCATGCGCAAGGATATCACCTTGACGCTGTCGGCACTCGCGCAGCGGCTGGGCAAGCGGGAGATCACGGATGCCGAGATGGTGAGGTGGGCGAACGACATGTCGCGCAAGGGCGGCAGGAATTCGGCCATCAAGTCGTTCAAAGATCCTGCTATCGGCACCGGCGTGTTCCTACTGGACGTGCTGAACGGCATGAAGAGTAGTTACGTGGATTACGACCTCGTCACCGCAGGGCGGACCGACGAGGATGCTTACCTGAACGCCAAGCTCAGCATCAGCATCGCGAGAAAGCTGGGGGCCACGATTTGGCTGGTGCCCGAGGACATCTGCCAAGTGCGGAGCCGCTTGGTGACCACGTTTATCGGTAAGCTACGCATAATCGAGAAGAGTTTGGATCCGGTCGGTCTCGCTAACCGGAGGTGCCCACAGGCTCGCTAATGGCGACTTACGAAAAAATGCAGTAAGGGGATGCAGTAAAGGGATGTGGTAAGGGGGGTTCAGGTAGTCCGCTCGTGGGGTGTGGGCTTGGTAGCTACACACTATCTAACCAGGCTGGAGGACGGCATGCTAGAAAGGGAGGGAGCGGTATGGGCAAACGGTCTAACTGCGCTGGGCCTGACTTCTGCGATGCTTTTCCCCCTCAGTGCTTTTCCCCCATTTTAGTTCTTCCCCTTGACGTTTCGGACCATACTGTGATAGTAGCTTTTCAACGCTGAATGTGAAAAAATATCTGATCAGCCCCGTCTATGGCGGCCTGAAAGAGGTTGCGCTGTTGTGGGATGATATTGCAAATGACGCTGTGGAAAGATGGCCGAGTGTGTTCTCATGCTGTCCAATAATACCTGGTATAGAGTCAAGCTGCAGCCGCCTGAGTTGTCAAGCAGTCCGGGGATACCACCTTTTTTTTCCCCATAGGGGCGTCCCCGTAGGATGAGACCTCCCCGACCATCCATAGGCCCGCGCGTCCGGTCTTGCGGCCCAATCGGGCCCTTCCAGGCCGTTCACTGGCGCGAGCTGAACGCCACCGTCCCGGAAGGGCCGGACTAGATCAGGAGAGGCGAACTTAAAGGCTGGGTAACCTACACGCCTACTGGGTAGGTCCAGGAACAGCGCCCCTGCAGCCGGGCTCGCGTCATTTTCCCGGCCGGCCGGGCTCGGTCGCTATGCAAGCGGAACAGCGAAAGCTAAGAGGGAGTTAGCAAACCGAGAAATGATCTGCTGCTCCAGCGGGGGAAAGAAGGCTCCGCCGCCTCCCGCCACGTACCGAGCGACCTACAGAATCCGAAGGGAGCGAGCGGGATGCCACCCACTCGAACCAACTCATTACCGGGTACCTCCCAGCAGCTATAAAGCATCGTCTCTCGCATCCATCCGTGTATCCTTTCTGTGTATGCACCTGTACAATAAGCCAGCATTCTCACTTATTATTCATATGAAGCATTGCCAAGACATTGGGGTTTTGTTACTCTTCCTCCCTGTGTCAGCAAGCGCGGACTGTCTTTTTTTCCCTCCGTTTATTGAGATGTAGATTACTTTTTCATAGGCATGTCCTTTATACCAGCAGCCTTTTGACTTCGACCGTATACACAAACGTTCCGTGCTTTCTCCCTATCATCGTCTGTGCGTCATTTCGCCGAATCGGGAAAGTGTCAAGCAAAACTTGCCTCGTACCTGCACCTGCACCTCTGCACCCGAAACGACTTCCCCGGTGGTCGCCTCATCATCGCCGCATAATCGGGCTGTTCGCCGCATAACTAGCTAGGTACATACATGTACCGAGGTACTTACGAGTCTAAGCTTTCAGCCACCTGAACTGGTAGCGGGATCCGTGTATATGGAGCGGGTAGGCTCCTCGAGGAGGAACGCAGGCGAGGAGGAGGGCACTTCCAGGCGTTCCAATGCAGGGCCGCCCCCAGCTGCGGCGAGCTGGGCCAGGCCTTCGTACTTCGTGGCCGCGGCTAGCCCTCCGGGCAAGCTCCGAGACGCCTTACGAGCCGTGGCCGACACGGGGGAGGAGAGCCCGGCAGCGCCGTCGGAGAGCCCGAGCGAGGAAGACTACGATGAGATGACAAGGGCCCGAGCGGCCGTTGTCGTCCGGTCCAGGTGGGAGGGATCCCCGTCCCGCCCCAAAGCTGACCGAAAAGACGGCGGCGCTGCGGTGTTTGCCGAGGGAGTGAGCTCCGAAAGCGGAGCGGCGTCCAAGGCCGCTTTGGGGCTGCCGGGGATCGAGGATGCGCGCAGCTACATCCTCTCCGCTGACGACGCGGAGCTGCGCGAGATCCTCCAGAGGAGCTTGCAGCGGGAGAAAGAGGGGGAGAAAGGCACGGAGAAGAAGGCTAAGTTCAGCGACCACGTCTTCACGCGCAACTTCTCGACCTTCGACAGGCAGAACGAGGCGGCCGCCAACAGCCCCTTCCACGGCTTCTTCACCCTCTTCTGGATCTCCGTGTTCCTGTTCATGGTCAAGATCGCGGCGGAGAACTGGCGAAACACGGGCAGCCCGCTAGGTACGAACGAGATCATGACCAACATGTTCCACCGTGACGTGCTGGTGCTTTTGCTGTCGGACGGGGTCATGTGCGGCCTCACAGCGGGCAGCTGGGCCCTGCAGCGGCTGGTCCTCCGCGGCTACGTCGACTGGGACCGGTCCGGCTGGGTGGTGCAGAACGCGTGGCAGACGCTGTTCATCGGCGGCGTGGTCGGGTGGACGCTGTTGCGCGACTGGCCCTGGTCGCACACCGTCTTCTTCGTCCTGCACGGGCTCACAATGCTCATGAAGCAGCACTCGTACGCCTTCTACAATGGCCACCTGTCGTCCGTCCACAAGCAGCGGAAGGACCTCCTAGCCAAGCTGAAGCAGCTCGACGCCATGGCCCCTGTGCAGGCACCCTCGCGCACCGAGCCGCTGGCCTCCGCCATCTCCACCTCGCACCTTGCGCACGCGCCGTCCGCCTACGAGATGAAGGAACGGCGCATGTCCACGTCCCTGCAAGGAGGCCCAGGCGGCGTCGCCGGCGACGGCATCGGCGACCTCGAGAAGATCGCGGCGGCCATCGAGTCGGGCAGGCCGCTGGACACGGAGCAGATCCACGTGTTCGAGCGCATCATCAAGTGGGAGATCGACGGGCTCAGCGAGGAGCTCAAGGGGAAGTCGGCGAGGCCCGGAAAGGCGTACCCCCACAATCTGACGCTGGTGAACCAGTACGAGTACAACCTGCTGCCGACGCTGGTGTACGAGCTCGAGTACCCGCGCTCGGACAGCATCAACTGGTACTACGTGGCGGAGAAGGCGGCGGCCTGCTTTGGTATCATCTTCGTGATGATCATGATCTCGCAGGCGTTCATCTACCCGGTGGTGATGAAGACGGTCGAGATGAAGGACGCGGGGATGCCGCTGGCCGACCGGTTCCATGAATTCCCCTGGATGCTGAGCGACCTCATCTTTCCCCTGATGATGGAGTACATGCTGACCTGGTACCTCATCTGGGAGACCATCCTCAACTTCCTGGCCGAGCTGACGTACTTCGCCGACCGGAGTTTTTACGACGCCTGGTGGAACTCGGTCACCTGGGATCAATTCGCGCGCGACTGGAACCGGCCCGTGCACGTCTTCCTCCTACGTCACGTCTACCATAGCTCCATCTCGGCCATGAAGGTCGACAAGCACACGGCCACGCTCATGACCTTCTTCTTATCGGCCTGCGTGCACGAGCTAGTCATGTGGTGCATCTTCAAGAAGTTGAGGGGCTACCTACTGTTCCTTCAAATGTGCCAGCTCCCGGTACGTTCGCCCGACCAAGGCTCGTCTGTTTGAAAGTCCACAACTGACAAGCGTTGCGTACAGCTCGTCAAGCTGAGCCGGACGAAATGGCTGAGAAACAAGCGGACGTTGGGAAACGCCATGTTCTGGATGGGCATCTTCATGGGTCCCAGCATTCTCTGCAGCCTGTATCTCATTCTGTAACGTAGACAGGAGGGAAGGGGTTGGGGACGAAGGAGGATCAGCGCATCCGAAGAAGGACGGTCTGAGGAACAGTCCGAAGAGCCGTCGGAGGGCTGAAGAGCGGTTGGCGCTTTTTGGCTCTGGAGCCGTTGGAATCGCGCCGGAAGGTCGAAGACGGCGGCTCTCCGAAAAAGGTAGGGCGTTAAGGAGTTTGCACTTGTACGGTGCCGTTCGCCGCTGGCTTTAGGTAACGACTTCGTTACCTCTTTTACGCCGGTCCCATGTAGGAAGAAGAATGGAAGCCGACAGAAGGAGCGAAGATCGTCTGGCTGTAACACGTGACGACCCCACTGACCGCGAAGGCGCGCCTCGTGGCTTCCGTGTCAGTGAAATATGACGCTAAGGCCAAATAAGGAAATATAAGCGAAACTGGACCCACTTCCGCTTCAAAGCTGCCTTGCTGGCTCACCTCATCCCTTGCAAACGCAAACTTCTTCTCTCTGCCAATCTTCTTTCTCCCCCAAAAAACATCATCACCCTTTACCCCAGATCATTCTGCAAGCAACGCAGGAGTACCTCCTGTCTCCTGACACACGTCCTCCTGGGGTCTTCTTTTTTTTCTTGTCCCTTTCCCTATCTGCCGGTTTTTGGGTTGCTGGGGACACTAAAACTGCTGCTCGTGGAATCTTAAATTGATTCCTGCTTCTAATCTTTTCCAATTTCCTCGTCTGCTCCATTTCAGACTACAGGAGATATCATCACAGAGGCATCTCAACACACTATTTTTTTCAAGGTAACTTGCGGAAACGGCAATCCGCAATCGCTCACCATGTCTCGCGGCGGCACTACTCTGTATGTTACCGGCTTCAGCCACGGAACGCGCGCCCGCGATCTCGCGTACGAGTTCGAACGGTACGTCCTACTATCAGCTGCGCCGACGTCTCGATCGTTACCTTCGAGCGCCCGCCCGATATGAGAAACACCCTCCTCCCTGTCGTTCTTCGTCCTCCCGTCCAGTCTCCCTCGGTTCCCTCCTACCTCCCACCCTCGTTCATCGATGCCAAAAGCGCCGCGTCTGATGCATACCCGTACATCGCTACTCACTTCTCCCTCTGCCCTTCGCTACGGTCCTCGTCCCCCCTCGATCGAGCGGCCGTCGATAGCCATGTTGTCAATTATGTCCCGGCGAGCTGTGTGTTCCCCCGTGGGCCAGCCTCATCCTTCAGCCGCTCGAGGCAGCAGATGAAGGGGACCAGAGAAGAGCATCAGACTGTCCTCGACAATCTTGCCGGGCAACTTTGCTTGGACTCGAGATACTGACGGTGTGTTTGTCATTAGCTACGGCCGCCTTGTCCGCTGCGACATCCCGGCCCCTCGCTCGGCTTCGAGCCGACTGTAAGTTTTCTGGTTTGCCCTTGTTCTCTTCCGGCTTTTGCCACGGACCCTTCGGTTAACGCTCGTCTTGGAGTAGCTTTGCGTTCGTCGAGTACGAGGATCGCCGCGATGCCGATGACGCCTACCACGACATGCACAATAGGCGTATCGGCAGGGATGATATTCTGAAAATCGAGGTACGTCGCTCCGTGTGTCGTCGCCGCAGTGTCGATCAATGTTCTAACCGGCCCGTGCCAACACCAACAGTGGGCTCGCACCCCTCCCTCGGCATCTTGGCGATTCGATTCGGGCCGCGACCGCGACCGTGGCCAGCGCCGGTCTCCCCGCCGCGGTCGGTCTCCGTCTCCACGCCGTCGCGAGTATTCCCCTCGCAAGGACGACCGTCGTGACCGCGACCGGGACTATGACCGGGACTCTCGCCGTGACCGCGGCGACCGCTCCCGCAGCCCGGACCACAGGTAAGCGCCCTCTAAAGCATTCCTACGCCATACATTATTGTTAACAGATATAAGGGACCGTGATCGGGATGTGAAGGATGAGCGTGACGACCGCGACCGACGTGAGAACGGCGTTAATGGCGACGACCGCAAGGGTGTGTAGTCTGTTCCTGTTGAAGGTTCTGCTGGGATGGTGCTGATTATACCTTTATCTACCTAGATCGTGATCGCCATATGGACAGCCCCCCCGCGCCCGCTCACGATGACCTGGACATTGCGGAGTAGTTTGCTGATATCCATATCCACGTCGAGCGGAAGGGATAATCGTCCCGCCAGAATGCGTAGACAGCCGTACGACGTAGGGGGCGCGCGTTGTATTACATACCGACCACAGACTGACATCACAGAAAGGATCTTTTACGGAGGGGGGGTTGGGGCTGCTACTTTCTTTCCACGGCGCCAATCTTGACTTCTGATTTTTTAGTTGCGGATCGCCTAGTTGATATCGTCGAGTTCTCCCAGTACCATCGAAGGCCCGTTCAGCACTAGAAAATTACGGCGAGTTCGACCGTATCGCGGCTGCGAGCTGACTGGAAATTTTCGGGCCATGGTATGAAGTATCTACAATGGGTAATCGGATGGGGCACTCTCTCGTTTAAGGTAGCAAAAATCAAGGACCCGTTTTATGTATTATGTAGATGGGCAATGACGTCTTTGAGAACCATGAGGTGTTCATGCCATGGTTTTGTGAAATGTGCGGCTGAAAAGTGAGGCTGAACAGTGTATGCATTGACCGGATGTCGAAGCTCGGACGTGGCATCTGACAACGGATTTCTGCCTTGCTCGGTCCCAATACTAGCACGCCCGGCCACCAAGAATCGGTAGGTGCCAAGCGTGTCGCACGGAGAGTCACACGAAGAGCGCTTATTGTGGTGGTCATGCGGGCAATTGCGGGAACTGAAGTCTTGTCGTGGAGTATACCTGTAGACTGTACCCGACGATGCCCGACGCGGCATTCATCGAGAGATCGAGAGAGAGGAGGGTGGCGGTCAAGAATTTCACGAATTCCAAGTCTAGGAGACCTGCAGGCTGGTGAACCGGGCGACGGGCCTCTGAGTCTTGAGCTGGGAAGCAGGAGCGAGTTCGCTGATAAGCCGGCAGTTCAATACCGACGCACTTATTGGTCGCGGACTTGCGGATGAAGTCGGCGAGGTTCGGCTCAAACTACCTAACGAACGGGGAAGATAGTACCACCCGGCCGATAGTGGGATGGAGGCTGGAGGCCTTGCATCTAGCTCCGGCGGGAGGCAACAATGCAATTGCCAATCTGTCCAATAAAGGGAGGAAGAAGCGAGAAAAGATAAAGGCAATTCCACCCATGGATGCCCATCGTCGGAGATCGAGGAAAAGTCGAGTCTCGATTTGACACCGACGGCCTGTATCTTGGGTTACATCATCACATGGCCTTCTCCGGCTACATATCAGGCCCCTGCTCGCTCGTGTCACTCGGCTGTAATCCGTACAAATCCGCACATATGGTCCCGAGCGCTTATTGGCGCATGCGTGGCGCTGTCGCAAAGCCGCCGCATAAACTTGCTGGGAGGCTCCCTGGGCCAAAACGTCAACGCTAGGAAAGCATCGCGTCTCCCGAAAACTTGACCACATCTGTTTGACTTCCTTGATGCGGAAAACCAGACCTACCAGCGCATGTACCGACGACATTCTCAGCATCTCCACTCTCTAGACGCGCGATCGATAAGCCGCAGGAATCGAGTTTTACCATCCCGCTGTCGAGGGGTCGACTTCGGAGGTCTAGCATGTTGGGTGGCCGGTGGGTTTTCGCAGTCTCGTAGTTGTCGCCGGTCCAACCAGATCGCTTCTATTTTTTTCTGTTTTCAGGCACGGGCCCTCAAATTTCCCTCTTCACTTTTCTCTCACCCCTCCAGTCATCCCAGTATTTCCTGGAGCCCTTCGCCAGCTACCGACAGCTCCACGATTCTTCTGCAACTAGCCTTATTTACCTGGCACCTCTTGAGAAGCGAGTCAGCCGGCGGGCCAGCTAAAATTTCGGGGGCTGTTCTTCACTTTCGCTTCGAGTCCATTTCCCTCCACCCTTCCTACAAACAGACAGCTTTGGCTTGACGTCAACACCGCCACCTATGATTAGAAGAGGCTTTTCCCTTCTCGACCATGTCGTTCACCTTGCAAAAGCCTCTCCCTTAGCCAATTCGATCTTTAGCAAGTCATTCTAGAACATTGGCCATCCATTATCCTCTTCTTCGGCCGACATCTCTTCTTTTCTTTCGGCAACCTTTGTCGCAACCGCACCAGCACCTGCACTGGCGCCCGAAGTCTCATCTACTTCTGCATCTGCGACTTTCATGCAATACCTCTTGGGGCTGAATTATATGCGCCTTCTCCTCTCCACATCGAAACCTTATCTCCATACTTTCACATTGGCGCCTTCGATTCTACCTCCCTATCCGGCAACCTCTCTTTTCCTCCGCGTGGCTTGAGGCCTGTTGTGGCAGCCCGGTCTCGCTTTTGCGCATTCAGGCCTTGCCAAGTAGATATCCTCTCTGTTGCCCGCTGTCGCTGCGCCCCCCCCCACTGCGCCAAGATGTCCACGGTATGTCTGCCATCCTCCATACTTTGCCCCTCGAAGTGTATTCATGGGCATAGGCCCTTGCAACATGCTACAACAACCCCCCGCCCCCATATAGTCAAGGACAGACATCTCCTGCCGATCGCTCAGGTACCTGGCTAAATACTTATGTGCAACATGCACTAGGAGAACGTCCTCAAGAACAGGCATGTCCCACCGGCGGACATGGCGACCCAGCTCCGCCTTACCATCTCACAGCCCGTTGTAGCCGCCTTCTGTGCCGGTGGCGTCGCTGGCGCCATATCGCGAACCGTCGTCTCCCCGCTCGAGCGCCTCAAGATCCTTTTTCAGGTGCAAAGTGCCGGCCGCGAGGAGTACAAGCTGTCGGTGGGCAAGGCCCTGAAGAAGATGTGGCAGGAGGAGGGCTGGCGAGGTTTCATGCGCGGAAACGGCACGAACTGTATCCGCATCGTCCCGTACTCGGCCGTGCAGTTCGGGAGCTACAACTTCTACAAGCGGGTATGTGGCCGGACTTGTGGCGCTGCGGTGCGGTGCGCTGTGGTGTGCGACGCGCGTTGTTGTGGGCGGACGAGCTGGCTTGCTGACCACTTCCGGTGCAGAACATTTTCGAGCCGTATCCGGGCGCGGACATGTCGGCGTTGACGCGACTTGTGTGCGGAGGCATGGCAGGAATCACTTCGGTCACCTTCACGTACCCCCTCGATATTGTCCGAACGCGCCTCTCGATCCAGTCGGCGTCCTTTGCGGATCTGGGACGCAAGCCGGGCAAGCTTCCGGGCATGTGGGCCACGATGGTTATTATGTACAAGACCGAGGGCGGCTTTAAGGCGCTCTACCGCGGCATCATCCCTACGGTGGCGGGTGTTGCCCCTTACGTACGTGGAGAGCCGTTTTCTTCTCGTCTGCAACTATGATAACCCCCCACCCCCTCCCTCTCCTTCTCTAGCGGGAGCGCATAATGCGTGCCGCTTGTCTTCGCAGCGTGTCGAATCGCCCAACTGCTCACGCCGCACAGGTCGGTCTCAACTTTATGACGTATGAATGGCTCAGGAAGTACGTGACGCCGGATGGTGACAAGAACCCCAGCGCCGTGCGGAAGTTGCTGGCCGGGGCTATATCGGGCGCTGTTGCGCAGACCTGCACATATCCATTGTAAGTTCCGTCCTTCTCCTGTTGCCCCCCCCCTTGGCCTAGTTCTGTCTAAGCACGCATGCTGACTCCTCTTAGCGACGTACTCCGCCGGCGATTCCAGATAAACACGATGTCGGGCATGGGCTACCAGTACAAGTCGATTCCGGACGCCGTGAGGGTGATCGTCACACAAGAGGGCCTGAAGGGCCTTTACAAAGGCATCGTCCCGAACCTCCTCAAGGTGGCCCCCAGCATGGCATCGAGCTGGCTGAGCTTCGAAGTCGCCCGTGACTTCCTCGTGAGTCTCCATCCCAACCCCGATGAGGAGGTTATCCTTTGAGCCCAGCCAGCGGGGTAGCTTCTCGTTTTCATCTCTCTTACCCCCGCTGGTGGGTTGAATACGGCGATAGAATCGCCACCATTCGCCCTATGCGAGCCCGACTCGCAAAGCCATTCACAAGAGTAAAAAAAGACAAAAATAGCATCTAGGGTGGCCCCTTTCCCTGGGGGCCGCGAACTGCTAGGTGGTGGAGTCTGGTGTGTACATCTCAGGCGCTCAGTTACCTGCCGAGTCCGGGAGAGGGACTGCGCATGGCGCATATGATACGATGCCTTCGTCTGCGTATCTCCCCAACTCACTGTAACCGACTCTTTCTGCGTCATCTGCATTTTGGCATTAGATGGGCCTCTGGAAGGAGTCAGCCAGGGGGTTAGCAACTATGGAGGAAAAAAATACATCTATAGACGACAGAAGAAGAACAGCCACGCAGCACCTTCCCTGGCAGGAGGGTGGAGCAAGGATACCCGCAGGAAGCGCGGGGGCGACTAACCAGCACTAATAGTACCTCAGGAGGGGGATCCACGAAGAAGGAGGTCCGGGGATTATTTCCCAAGGAGAGGAGGTACGAAGCCCTGCGATGGAAGGCGGCCGCATGTATAGACGATTTACCTGCAGCCGTCGCGAAGATACGTGCTCGGTACTATAAGACTCGCGAGGGTTTTCGTTGTCGGGTCGTGAATACGCTGGTCCCACCGTCGCCATATCACACCCACCTCTCCAAATGCTAGGCTCACGATACTTCCAAACACCTAAGAACTACTTATATAGTACACTTGGTACCTAATATAGTATCCTGCGTTAGTGGCATTCTACGATCTCTTCATCATTACGTAGTCTAGGCACTCGTCGGCGCTAGAAAGTTCAAGGAGGAGGCCCAGGGAGGAGGCCAGGGAGGAGGCCCAAAAGGAGGAGATGGTAGGGGAGTGTACGTCCTCACCAGAGCTGCCCGAGTCTCAGCAAAAGGTGTTGAAAGCCAAAGGGAGACGCTTCTAAGTTGGCTATCTTTGCTTGGTAGCAGCAACTTGTTGGCTCAATCTGCCCTGCTTCCATCGCTACAAGTTATGATAAGATAAGCTTGTGGGAGAGAATGCGGCAACATTTCCGAGTCCCTTACGTGATACCCCGGCAAGCACTTGTTCTTGCGGGGCTTGCCCTGCCCCAATTGCCGGCACTCACCGCCCGCCCACCAAAAAAAGTGCTGCGGACAGTTTTCGGCTGCGACACTAATTTGCTTGTCGCACTGCTGCCCAGTTCCTCTCTTCCTTTTTTTCCTTCCTTCTCAGAGAACCCGCATCACCCAACAAATCCTCACCCCGTCGGCTACGATCAACTCAGCATCCCAAGCCAAACGCTAAGATGGGTACGTGAGGGCAATTCGCAAGATGTCGCCTTAGTGTGTGCGAGTAGAGAATGGCCGCCTTCCCCCGGTGGCCGTTCTCTGCGACCTCTTGGCCGTCGTTCGTCCGTCCGCCTTTTTTTTCCTTCTCCGCCATCTCATCAAGAGATCTAGAGAGGGGGGGAAAGGGGGATGCGGCGGCGATGGACCATTTCCGAGCATACCCCGAAATCAAGGCTGACTGCGAAAACGTCCTCGACCTTTTGTGTCTCAACAGGTATCGATCTCACTTCCCACCATGCCCGCGGCACCCACCGCAAGGCTCCCAAGAGTGCCAATGTGTATCTTGCGCTCTTAGTGAAGCTCTACCGCTTCCTTGCTCGTGAGTTATCCCTCCTTCGTTGGGTCCCAACCCCCGCTGTTTGAACTGGCGACATCAAGATCGACGAGTCGAGTGTACCGTACGCTGACTTCGACTACCCCCTCCCAACCTGGGGGGTGCAACCAGGTCGGACCGATGCCTCGTTCAACAAGGTGATCCTGCGCCGCCTGTTCATGTCCCGCACCAACCGCCCGCCGATCTCGGTGTCCCGGATCGCGCTCAACGCGAACAAGGAGGGCAACAAGGACAAGACGGTGGTCGTTGTCGGCACGGTCACGGATGACAACCGTCTCCTTACAGTTCCCAAGCTGCAGGTGGCCGCTCTGCGCTTCACCGCTACGGCCCGCGCTCGCATCGTCGCCGCTGGAGGCCAGGCCCTCACCCTCGACCAGCTCGCGCTCGAGAAGCCCACGGGCGCAAACACCCTGCTCCTCCGTGGCCCCAAGAACGCGCGCGAGGCGTTCAAGCATTTCGGTTTCGGTCCGCACCGGAACAAGAAGCCCTACGTTCAGTCCAAGGGCCGCAAGTTCGAGAAGGCCCGTGGCCGTCGGCGGTCTCGCGGCTTCAAGGTGTAAACGGGGGGGGCATCGACTTCTTTCACGGGGGGCAATTGGTGCGTGGAATCGGCTCTGGTTGGCTCTGGTTGGCTCTGGTGTGATGGTAGATCACACAAGGGTTGAGTGCACAAAATTGTTGTGCCGTATGTCTTATGAAGAAAAGAGGCGTGAAGCTATTCCCACCTGCCTCCCTCCCACCTGCTATATCTCGTGACATGGCCCGCTTTCAATGAGCCTGACTGGGCCCAACGTGACGTGACAATCCCCTCAGCCTCGACGATAATTCTGGTAAGGCTGCAAAGAAGTCATTCCTACGTGCGTTCTTGCTAATCCTATTCAGTGATTTTGCCGAGGACGTAGGCCACCTTGATGTGGTCTTTCGGGTCCTTCTTAGCGGGATAGAGAAACTCCCACCGCAGGTAGACTGCATCGGTGGAGGAGACGGGGTGCACAGCCCTAGGTAGGTCCCGCAGCCATGCGCCCCTTTTTGCGTCCGGCAAGTCATATGCGACCGCCTAATGCATAAGAACCCACCTTCCTCGGCCGCCTTCTTCATATTACCATGTCGAAAGTCGCCGAGGACCTCGCGGTATTCCCTCCGTAGCATGGTATGTTTTTGACTCTTGACGGCTCCGTAGCGTCCATGAGGCGTCGAATTTGCTGTCGCAGGGGGAGTCGATGGTCGGGGAGGAGCTTTAGGGGCTCCGAATCGGTCGCCTGGATGTAGAGTTCCACGTCTCGGAGTAGCTTCTACTCCTCCTCATACTCGTAGCGTTCCAGACGGTATATGTCCATCATCATATCATAGGCATGCTCCTCCTCATATGTCAAATTCATACGGGAGGCGGCTCCCTTGCGGACTTGCGATATGTCGATAGGCGCTGGTCTCTCTACCAGCTTGGCGGCTTCGTCGTCTTTCACGTATGGGTTGATGACGTTCCAGACCCACCCGGCCTTTGCTATCAAGCCTCTCACCTATTGATTTAAATCCTCCTTTTCCTTAAGGTAATAATTGTCAAAGGATATTGCTAATGAGAGCAGTGCGTCTAGGTTGATTGTCTGGTTAGATTTGAGCGCGTTTTGGCGGTGGGCAGGTAGGTATAGCGATTTAAAGTTAAATATATGCTTTTCTTGGCAGTAATTATCACGATAGAGGTTCATCCAGGCTCGTAACTGTCGTGTAGAGTAGCTGTACGCAGGTTATGTAGGTGTGAAGTGTATGCATTCTTGTGTCTTTCGAAGAGAATTCATAAAGTGGGCCAGCTTTTAGTGGGTCAGACGGGGCCTGGCAGATCCGTTAGAGGACAAGATCCATGGTATTTGTTGCGCACATTGGTACTGTATCATCAGAACCTTTCTAACTTACAGTATACTACATAAGTACCTAGTTTGCCTAGTTGGCAGTCGGCTGTAGGTTCCCGCCGTGATCACTTGGATAGGAAGGCCATGCCTGAGCCTCAAGGGAGTAGCCTTCTGATCCAGTTTCCAGGTCGAGATACCGCCACCACTCCCTGCGAATAAGTTTAACGTAGATGCCGAGAAAGGCAACCTAGTACGTACCAGGTTAGATAGGCACAGGTACCTGATAAAACGAGGCCCCTAGACAATCCCGTTGCCGTATCTGGGCGGCGGGCTCCTCTGACCGATGGTGATCTGGAAACCATCGCCTGTGCCGGTGCCAGCGCTATCGGACCCGGCCTCAGCACCGTACAAGTCGACATCGTCGTCGTCGTACTCCTCAAGATCCGCGGCGTTGCGGGTGCGATAGAGGTAGGCGCTGCGGCCATACTCGTCGTCCGACGCCACTTCATCGTCGGGATAGTCGGCGGTATAGTAATTCTCAGCTGCAGACGGCCCAACGGCTACCGGTTAGTCGGGTCCTCGGCGACGCCGATCCTGATCTTTGCCTAGGAGGCAGGATTGTAATTGTTTCACGTACCATTCTCGTCCTCATCGTCATCCCACTCGGACTCGCTGTCGCTCTCCTCGCCGTAAAAGAACTCCACGTCCGGCTCGGTGTCGAAGACGAGTAGGCCGACCTTCTCAGGCGGAATGGTGGCATCAATGGTGTGCCCGGGCACACGCACGTACGTCTCCGTGATATAGTCGTCATCGTCAGTCTCAGACTCGCCAGCCTCGCCCTCGCCCTCGCCCTTGCCGTCCATGTCCACATCATTGTCCGGCCGCTGCTGCTTCTGTTCCGCCGCGGAAATCCCAGGATGGCGCTCGGCAAACCTCTTAGGCAGGGCCTTAGGTTTGAACCTCATCGGCGTGGCACCACCACCCGCCTTCCTGGGAGTAGCAGCAGTTGAGGTGAGGGCCGACTTCCTAGATTGCTCTTCCATCCGAGCGATATTCTGGCCGATCACGTCCAGGGTATACTTTTCCATATCGAGGGCCAGCTGACCCAAGTCAACATTCCACCCGTTGAGGAGCGATTCCGGCAGCTTGTTAGCATTGGAGGCTGTAGGGGCTATAGGGCCCCTCCGAGTTGGTCTTTTAGGGCGTCGGATGGCCGCCTCACGCTCCTCCGCCTCCATCGCGATATCGTCATCGGCCTCCTCACTCGTAGCATCCATCTGGCCGGGCGACGGAGCCTCCGGGGGCGGAGCAGGAGCAGTAGGCGTACTAGGATCGGTAGCCCCATGTTCCTGGGCCGTAAGCTCGGAGACGAGCTTCCTAATCTCGAGACTCTTCCTCGCAGAAACAGCGGCAGCCGCCGCCGCCTTCAGTCTCTTGCTCCGCTCGACGAACACGGCAGGAGAGGCATGGCGCGATTTCTTGCCTACTCTGCCGCCACTCAGGACAGACGCCGGTGCCGCTATCGCGTGGGTGGGAGCTCGCGAGAAGTGGAACCGTCTAGGCTCCTTGGAGACGCCCTGTCGTGAAGAGGCCCTCTCCTGAGGAGCAAGCTCGTCGGCCTGCTGCTTCTCCTTGTCCTCAGGAAGTTCAGATGCGGCGCCATCCTCACTCTTCTTGCCTCCGTTCAGCAAACTGTCGCCGCCGCCGCCAAGTTCCTTATTCTGACGAGCTTTGGCCGCCTGCTTGACGGTTTCCAGGGGGACCTTTTCTTCGCCAGGCTTCGAGGTGTGGATCACTGGCCTTACGGAAATGGCCGGCTCCAGCGATGCCTGCCAGCTCTCCCGATCGTCCCGCTCGCTTCGTCGGTAAATGTACGATCCGCTAAGGTGGCGCTTAGAGTCCTGCTGGATTTCTTTGGAGGAAGTTAGCACGCCTTCTGCTCCCTCGGGGGGCAAGTCCAAGTTCGGGGTCTACTTACGAAGGAAGGTGACTGGGCCATCGTCGGTCCGCTTACGCTTTACCTGGATGATCTGAGGGGGGACGGACATTTTAGTTGAGCAGCAGCGCTGCTTGGTATGTTGATGGTAATCGAATTGCCTAGAGGAAGTGTTTCACAAATATGCCTGTATATCTTGAGATTAGAGCCGCCGTAAAGCTCAAGGATGGAGGACTAGGTCGTTGATGCTTTTTGACAATTCTCTTGTTGTTTAGGTTGTAGGTGGAGGAAGGAGTGCGGTACAAAAGTTATTACAGGCTCAACGCCCAAAGATGTCCTACCCCACTTCCCTCCAGCGCAGTCCCTAGCGTCCCATGGAAGCTTGACAGGGATAGGCTTAGCCCCATTTCGCACCCCAGTTGACTTCCCGGCTAGTTCCATCATCGAACGCCCAACTTACAGGTACCTGAGTTAGCTGACTTCTTCTCTCCTCATCACCCTGAATGATTCCCCTAGACGATAATCATACAGGTCTTGACATTCTGAATGTTACTGTGCTATGCTCTCTGCGCCAGTTATCGTGCCTGAGCGCGGGTTGTCCAGCGCAAGAAGGCGTTATGAATACCATCTAATGCCAACGTCAAGTCGGTCTGATACTGCTGCTGCTCCCCGATGGAGAGGCTTCTCCACCAGCTGAGCCCAAGAATGGCAACAGCGGTCGCTCCGACGGTCAGCATCCTAGGAGAACGGGCTCAGTCAACCATGTTTTTTCCTGCTTCCGCCGAGGCAGATTCGCGAGTTGCCCATGCAGAGAGGTGGACGAGATGAAGTGGGTTTTCCTTACGCCTTACGTCGGCCGAACAGTCTGCCGAAGAAGCCGCCAACCCAGTCGACGAAGACCAGTTTGAAAAACGCCCGGAACCAGGATCCGCTCTGAGCTGCATCCATCCCCGTGGAGTTAACTGATGTCGGTGTCGACGACCGCGCAGCGATAGCCATTCGCTTTTTCAGATGGCTGGTTAGCGTACCCATGTCGACGGCACTCGTAGTAGCCCTCTCGTCGGCGGCGCCGCTTGAAGCGCTCCGCTCTGCCACTGCTTCCTCGGCCCCATCGCTCGCAGCCACAGGCAGCTGCTCAGTTGATCCGTTGCCGGGCGCTGCGGCAACCTGCGGTGTATCGACGTCTTCGGCACCATTCGTGCTCGTCTTGAATGTTATGACCCCAACAACATCCTCAGGATCGGCCACCCTGTGGACCACGATCGTCGGACTTGCCGTCGCGGCAAGCTCCGGTGCGTCGCCCGTCTCGGGTACCCGTTCGGCTTCAGACGAATCCGCCGGCATAGAGGATGGGGCTTTCACGGGCGTCTGCAACCGGGACGGGGATACATCTCCGCTAAGCGAAGAAGACGATTTCTGCTTTCCGATAGCGACCCCCTCGTCCTCGTCGCTGCCAGGGTATATCGGGGCAGATGCCATTTTCGCGGAAGGATTAGGCACCAAGACAACACGCGGAGGCGGTGCCTCGTCATCATCGTCCGATGCCTCCTCAGAGATGGAGTGCAGCGAAAGCGCAGAGGAAGACCGGTCGATAGCCTCGACGTCCTGTGGGCCCTTGGGAAGGTCCAGTCGCCTAACCGGGCGAGGAACGACGGGACTCGTCGAGGACGGAGGGAGAAGATCTATAGCAAGATCGTGGGAGTTTCGCCTGCCAGGGCCAACCACAGGAGAGGGCGGCACACCCTCGAATGAAGCCTGATCTTCCTCTAATCCTGCTTCAATCTTTCGTACCGCATCCAGAATCTCTTCCCGGTTGGACGGAAACCTCTCCAGAGTAGGATCGTCCAGGTCATAGTCTTCGATGTCATATCCCCTCCCAGCAGACCGGTTGGTCTCTGGTGAGTGGGCCTCTTCTTCGCTGGGAGCCGCCTCGTTATGGTCCTCTCCCACACATTCGTAAGCAAAGAGGGGGGCGCCCTCACCCTCCTGGTCTTCACCGGCTGCAGCAGGTCCAACCACCGAACCAAGACGCTCGTGGGCGAACAGAGGAGCAGGAAGTTCATCGTCCTCCTAGCAATAGTCAGTAAGTGCGTTCAGAAGGACACCACAACATGTGGCGGCTTTGTTTCTCACCTCCTCAGGATCCAGCAGTTGAGCAGTGTCAGCAACCTCCGCCGCGGTTTTTGCGACTTCGGGGATCGGGGTTGACGACAGCCTTCTCACGCCAAGTCTGCCGGCTTCTTCATTCGAGAGCTCCGGCTCCGAATCCTCCTTATCCAGCAATTCAGCAGAGTCTGCGACCTCCGCGGCTACTTTTGCAAATACCGGGGTGCTAGTCCCCGAGCGAGTGAAGGCTACGCCTTGCTTCAGAGCCTCAATCGGCCCCTTCTGATTACCCTTGGGAAACCTAGGGCTCTTCGGCTGATCGGAATCTGGATCGACCCCAGAGGAAAACGTATCCTTCTCCGTATTCGGTTTATCCATGCCGCTACTAATTAAACCAAGTTAGAAAATAAGGCAAGTATTCAAAAGATACCCCAGGATGGAACCAACCTCTGTGCGTGCACAGTCTCCAAAATGTTGTTCCGGTTCCCAGCATCGTCAGTTACTAGAGGGCAGAGGACGTCAGTACTTCAAGCAAGGAGCCAGCTTTTGAGGAAGTAGAGCGGTCAGTGCCGTCAACCTACCAGTCGGTGCGTCTTCGTCCAGCACCCACCAGTCTCCGGGACCAAGACGAAACTTGTACTGGAGCCTGTCACCTTCCGTGGTATAGATGTCCTTTTTGAAGGTATGCTCGCCATCTTCGTCTGTTGTGAAGTCCATCTCGTGGGGTTCCCATGCCGGTTCTGAGAAGGACCCGGCAATGAATACCGGGGGCTCGGTGCCAGCCTTCCGGTATGTGAGGGTGACAAGGATCTTGTCTCCAGCCATGGCTGATATGTTGGTTGCTGCCGAAGCTATCCGTGTACCATGCAAATTGTCTAGCACGACGAAAGCTGCGTCTCTGCGTGGAGGTCGGCCTTGCTCCCACGGCCGAACGTGGCTGTGACGAGGACGTCGAGTTGATAATCGAGGTTCCAGCGATTGGAATAGAAGCTAGGTAGCTGTCTAGGTAGTTGGTCGGCTGGCACCGTATTAGCATAGCAATTTTTTTGACTTTTTGAAGCCCCACGGAAGCTTTTTTTTTTTTCGCTTCAAAGTGCCGTAGCACTGTACGATATTCCGTCGCTTCAGTGAAGAGAGCAGGGAGGAATCCAGAACAAAGAATGGTCCCGTTCCCGGAATAATGCAATGCAAGGAGGCGCCGACGCACGCAGCAGAACTTACCCTGCCGTCAGCCGGGGTGCGGAGCTCCAAAGGCCAAAGGAAGACTGTTGGTGGGCGATCTGTGATGCTGTGGTAGACAGGCGGATCAAATAGAAAAAATAGAACCAAGGGCTAGCTGTAAAGATGGGGGAAATTTCAGGAGAGGAGGCGATTGTCAAGCTATAAGCTTGCTAAAAAGAAAGATAGCGAGAGATGGGAGAGAGTAGAGAGGAGAGGCAGAAAGCAGAGAGAATGGTGGGTAAGGAAGAGTGACGGGAGAGGATGGAGTGGTGTGGAGAGAGTATCGAGTTGGTGTGGTGCACGATGAACTGATTGTCCACTCAGTCAACTCGGCCTTGAAATCCTGCAGTCCGTTGCATATTCGTGGCTTCCCTGCTTTACCGAAAGCAACGGGACGCCGTTGGCTGGTCTTACCTGCCTGTCCAATACCTAAAAAGCACGTACCTGCCTGGTCGAGCTAAAGTACCTGCACACCTCCAGGGCTCCAATCGCCAGCAGTTTGGAGCTGCAATGCTAACAAGTACCCCTCCGCTTTACAGCGGGCGTTTTAGCGGGGAGAAGGGGAGGACGGTGGAAAAGGGGCCTCTGATACTGCAGCTTGATGCTACCCACGCCGGCGCTATTCCATCGTCTGGAATGCCGATTTGTTGGGCATGTTGTTGTACGGATCCGTATTGCCACATAGCAGGTACGTAGCTTATCTTAAGGCCTCCAGCTGTAGGTACTGGCCAGGGAAGTACTTGCCTGTGCGGTGTAGCGGTGTGGTATTTCATGCAGATAAAGGACAGGATCAGCAGAAATACCTGGGTAAGCTTCCTGCCCGGGTGCCGCCGAGTGGTTTCGTGTCCAAGGGGAGGGTCTTCCGGTCAAGCTTTTATACCGCTCAGCTATGTACCAACTTCGTGGCGCACGAATCATAATCCGTACAGATTACACGCGGCTCTCTCACCGTCTCGCGAATACCATATACCATTGGTGGCCACGAAACGAGCTTCACGGCTCGTGCATGGGAAGATGCCACCCATGCCGCCCTGGAGTCGAACCGCGTTCCCTGGAGCTCTTTAGTGTCCGAAGCAGAGCAAGGTTTAATAGCGCTCAATGGCGTGAAATCTGAAGAGCTTGCCCCGCATCACGCTGCCGTCGGCCCACACTGGCGGGACGGGAAGCGTGGACCGCAGTGGAGAGCTTCAGCCACAGCACAAAGAGCCCAACTATCGGGCACAATACGTAAACTTGAGGCCAATTGACGCAATTTCACAAGGCTTGGATCTTCCATCAAGTGACCAATCTGTGCCGAAAAGCCCCAAATACTAGACGTTTTCGATTTTCCAATTGTTGTTGCGACGGTCTGATACCTAGCCGACTTGATCTGCAGGAAATCCTGTGAATGTGGAGCCACGCGTCATAGCACGCTGGCAAGAGATCCACTGTTTGTGGCTTACCCACCACGCTGTGGCGTCGAGAAAACCGAGTTTTCTGCGGTCGGACGGTGCGCCGCTGAATTTGGCGGACTTCACGACTTGTTGACTGGGCACTCCTTGCGCGGACGAAGATTTTATCACCATGTGGAAGACAGGTGTGAAGGCGCTATGTCCCCTTTGCAGGCTCATTGGTCCCCAAATTTCGATACGACAGTTGATCTATCGACAGCCATGGACAGCGCAGCGCTTCATAACAACACAACGGCAGCGGCGCGGGGCTCCCTCGCGCATGGTCCTTTCTGACCGCGTCGCAAGGCCCTCGGGGTCCCATGATGGTGCGAACGGGCGGCCGAGGAGACGGCCGGACGGCCCTTTCGGTGGCATGAACCGTACCGAGGCGAAAATCGACGCGGTCAAAAGACCGCCTCTGAGGCAGTCTGGAACAAGGCCTGACCGACGCGGACCGAAAGAGAACAACGGCAGCAGGCCTGGATTCAAGGCCCTGAAGATGCAGCAGTCGCTGGCGACCATAGGCTACGGCCAGAGGACACATCTCAAAGAGCGCATGCAGGAAGTTGAGTCTTTTGATCAACTTAGCCTTCTACCTTCGATCCAGGAAGCCCTTCGGTCGGACGTGCTCAAGGGGATGCTGGAGGTCAAGCCGACGCCAGTCCAGCGGTTGGCTATACCTGCGTTACTGGGGCAGAACAAGGATCAGCGATCGCAGGCGGCTGCCTCTGTCGCATCTGGGCAGCCGCAGCAGTTTCTTCTTGCCGCCGAGACGGGCTCTGGGAAGACCCTCGCATACCTGTTGCCATCGATCAATGCGTTGAAGGTGGCCGAGGCGCAGGACGATGATATCGCCGCGTATAAGAAGCGCCTTGAGGAAGAGAAGCAGAGGCGGAGTGATCCCAAGTACAGGGGATCTTCCGTCTTCGAGCCGCATCCAACGACCGCCCGGCCGCGGGTCGTCGTCCTCGTGCCGAGTGCTGAACTGGTGAATCAGGTGGGTGTGGTAGCCAAGGCTCTAGCTCATGCTGTCAAGTTCAAGGCAGAGCTCCTCTCCGCCAATTATTCGCCCCGAGTCATCGAAAGGAATTTATACTCTCCATCAGGCGTCGACCTGATCGTCGCAACGCCACAACTCCTGGCTTCGATCGCCGAGTCAGACCCGAACGTCCTCTCCCGCGTTTCGCACCTGATCATTGACGAGGCAGACTCCTTGTTTGACCGAAGCTTCTCCCCGTTTACGACGGCCATCCTCGACCGGGCGAGGCCCTCTCTCAAGCAGCTCATCCTCTGCTCGGCGACCATCCCCAAGCGGCTAGACAACTCTCTGGCCGGCCAATTCCCCCACATGCAACGGATTACTACTCCAAACCTCCACGCCATCCCTAGACGTGTACAGCTCGGTGTCATAGACGTCTCCAAGGACCCCTACCGCAACAATAAAAATCTTGCTTGTGCTGATGCTATCTGGTCTATCGGCAAGAACGCCTCTAAGCACGACGGTCCCTCTACGTCTGATACTGACATGGTGCGGATCATGGTCTTCGTCAATGAGCGGGAGAAAACCCAGGAAGTTGCGGACTATCTCAAGAGCAAGGGAATCGACGCTATTGCGCTCCACCGAGATACCCCGGAACACCGTCAAGCTCAGGTGTTGGCGTCGTTCACAACTTCGGAGCACCAGAAGACCGACGGCGCCGCTCCTGCTGCAGAGGGTCTGAGAAGGACAAGTCGGTCGCTACCGAATGTCCATGTCATGGTTGCTACCGATCTGGCTTCGAGAGGCATCGATACTCTAGCAGTGCGCCACGTTGTGCTCTATGACGTCCCCCACACGACCATCGACTTCATCCACCGACTGGGCCGTGCCGGCCGTATGGGTCGGAGAGGAAGGGGCATTGTGCTTGTCGGCAAGGACGACCGGAGAGATATCGTCGCAGAGGTCAGGGAGAGCATGTATATGGGCCAGGCGCTTGTATAGGACTTCAAGACGTGGAAAGTCATAGGTATGTAATATATCAAACGTCTAGAATGTGTATAATATGAAGTTGCGGCTATCAGTGCTTAGGAATATATACCCCTAGTGTGTAAAACGCCTGGGCGGAATAGAGACTGCCGGGCGGGCAGGCCATAGAAAGGATCAACCCCAAAATAACAACCTCAGTTCTGTACTTGTTGGTCTTGAAATATCACACGTCCCCGCTTTGGCTCTCTCTCCAGGCCGAACATGGAGTGAAATCAGCTCCCCCATCATGGAGATTAAGGATTTAAGAATATTATCACCCACAGAGGCCAGAGCTAACAGATCGAGATCCGTTCGAGAATAACCTTGAAGCTGCAGTTTCAAGTGGAGAAAATCCTGTCCATATCGGCACCAGAACGCACCCTGTGAGACCTCCGGCACCGAACCGGCAGCCACGGCGGACATAAGATAGCGTTATGATATCTTAAGTCCGTGTAATGGGAGACTGGTAGAGCAATGCCCATTTCAATAGGTACTTATACCACTTCTAAGGCCTGACTTCGATAGCTGGGAAGACATTTGTTCGGCTGATTATAAACAGAGCGGCCCAAAATCAATAAAAGTTTCCGCGGATCGACGGTTTGTGTTGCGTGTTGCGAAAAAATGGCGAGCCCAGCGTGCTGCGAGCGCGCCCCTGTCTCGACGGAGTACACTCCGCGCGGCCGGTATGAGACCGTGGCCGGCCTGAAGACGTGTAAGTCGACAGAGTCCTGTTCAACAAGGGCGAAATTACTTACATGAAATACCGTAAAAACAAGACGTCACCGGTCCCGAGAACGCCACACGCGCCATCATTGAAGTATACGACATCTTCGGCCTAGCGCCGCAGACGATCCAAGGCGCCGACCTGCTGGCGTCGCTGACATCGTCGCTCGTCCTGCTGCCCGACTTCTTTGAAGGCAGCTATGTCGACCACAATTGGTTGCCGTCCGACACGCCCGAGAAGATTCAGGCGCTGTCCAGCTGGTTTGCGGAAAAGGGCGACTTCGGCAAGAACGTCACCACGACGCTAGCCTTCCGCAAGGAAGTCGGCGAGAAGTGGCCTGCCGTTGACGATCACGTCGGCGTGTTTGGGCTCTGCTGGGGCGGCAAGAGTAAGTTATACCACTGGTGGCGCCTGTTCTACCCTTATGCGATGAGGCAAAGGAAAAAATGGAAGAAAGAAAGGAGGACCGCTAACTCGATTCAGTCGCCGTCTTGGTTACTGCTGCGGAAAACGAAGGCAAGGGGAGGAAGTTTACCGTCAGCGGTACTGCGCACCCCGGGTGAGTGGTAAACCGAATACCAGCCTAAGCAGCTGAGAGAAGTCTTCAAGATCTGAGCTAATTGAATGCTGTTTCAGCCGCCTCGATGCCAAAGACGCCGAGGTGCTGACGGCGCCGCATATCTGCCTCGCTTCTCCTGGTGAGGAGGCCGATGTCGTGGCCCAGTACAAGGAGATCCTCTCACAGCCCGGCAAGATCGGCGAGGTTGAGACCTACGACAATATGTTCCACGGATGGATGGGTGCGCGCGCGAACCTTGAGGACGAGGCGAATCGCAAGGAGTACGAGAGGGGGTACGAGCAGGTCGCCGCCTTCTTCAACAAGCACCTCTAGAGAGGGAGCTACAGTTGCGTCGCCGGTGTCCCTTCTGGTTGAAACCCGTGACAGAGATATAAGCAACTTGCTTCCTTGGTATGGTACACCATTAAGGAGTAATGGCTGGAGATTCGTCGAATCCATCGAGATATAGAAAATATCCGGTTCGAGATGAAAATATCTTTTTCTGAGATACCATTAGGTATCTACCATGTCGAAGTGAATTACGTCGCGGAGGGCAAGCTCCGCCACGTATTACTTGGGGAAAGCGAGTTCCAATCTCTTGTGAAGATCTCTCTAATCTCCAACTAGTAAGATGGCCTTAGCTGACCGTCTTATCGATTGTGGTTTCCTTATCGATAAAGTCCTTGTGGAGATGAGTCTCGCAGGATACAGTCTCACCCCTTCAACTTATTCTACTTTTAAGTTCATGTCAGCTACCTACCTACGGATCACATACGTCACCTCCGTTGACGGCCTCCGGCTTCCTCGCCTCCCACCCAAAGACTCCCGTTTTACTGGCTTTCCAAGCATCCCGCGAGAAAATGAGCTCAAAACTATCATACGGACTTAATCTCACAAAAAAGCCAGCTCTGTCAAAACCGGCCCCGGCAAAACGGAAACCAGTGTTCGGTGGAGATGATTCCGACGAGGAAGGGGAGTCGGGGCCACGAGCTGAGGCTATAACAGAACTGGACGACTTCTCAGCAGATACGCCGGTCGACGAAAAACCCTCCAGTTCGAAGAAGATGCTGCCGTCGCGCCCGCCAGCGGCCAAACACAAGCCCCAGGCAGCGGAGACCCAGTTTGGCGATCTTTCGAGCACGCTCACGTCGCGCAAGTACGCGGAACAGGCTGAGAAGCTGGATCCGTCCATATACGACTACGATGCATCATACGACTCCTTCAAAGCGCCGAAGAGGGGAGGGGTGGGGGAGGCGAAAACGGAGGCGGAACGCAAGCCGCAGTACATGAGCAATCTGAAAAAGATGGCCGAGATCCGCGACCGCGACCGCCGGATAGCGGAGGACCGGAAGATGCAGCGGGAGCGGGAGGCTGAAGGGGATGAGTTCGCTGGCAAGGAGAAGTTCGTCACGGAAGCCTACAAGAAACAGCAAGAGGAAAACCGGCGGCTTGAGGAAGAGGAGCGCCGGCGCGAGGAAGAAGAGGCGCGGAAGAACGAATCCGGCGGCATGACGGGGTTCTACAAGCAGCTCCTCGACCGGGACGAAAAGAGGCAGGCGGAGATTAAGAAGGCCGCGGAGGAGCGGCAGAAGCGCCGCGGCCTAGAAGAGGGCCAAAAAGATGAAGAGGGAGCCCAAGAGGACGATGCAGGAGGAAAAGCCGAGGCCGAACTGGCCAAGGAAATCAACTCGCGGGGTGGGGCCGTGGCCGTCAACGAAGAGGGCGAAGTCGTTGACAAGCGGCAGCTCCTCCGTAGCGGCCTTAACGTCATCGCAAGAAAGAAAGCAGAGACGCAAGAGGCTAGCCGCGTCGCTGCGGACGCGGGAAGCGGTAGCGGCGGTGGGGATCGCCACGGCCGCGGCGTCTTTGCTGATGGAAAGCGGGGTAGGAGGGACCGTCAATCCCGTATGCTGGAGACGCAGTACGAACAGGCGCTGAAGCGGTCACGCGAGGAGGAGGAAGCGGAAGCGAAGAAGATTGAGATGGAGTCCAAGAGCCGCAAGACCAATGCAGATATCTCCAGCGCTAAGGAGAGATATCTCGCGAGGAAGAGGGCCGAGGCCGAGGCGAAAAAGAAGGGTCTCCCGGAGTAAGAAGCTATAAGTTTCCCGATCTTGATCACTGGCTCATGCGAAGGAGTAGAGAAGGTCACATCTAGCGGAAGGGATAGAACAACGCAGTTGGCCGGCTTATTCTTACTTCCGTACTTGGTTTAGCGCAGCCTCGTAGAGAGGACTTCTCTATTATTCACCGGGATATGTACCAACCCCCCTGCATTCAACAGAAACAGGAAACCACCCTACCCTGCCGAACCGCGTCTCAGCCTGGCCTCTATCGTCCAGATGGTCCAACCCGGGTCGGCAGGTCCGTCCCCGCGTCCTAGTCGTACAGACGAGTGTTTCCCCCTAGTATTTTACGCGTCCACGACGCTCAAAGTGCTCCATGCAGCACGTAGCATCTTTCGTAGACCGTTATAAGCTGGGGTGGCCGACTTCCTGCTGTATCCTCCGGAGATAGGCCGAATTGACCTGATTCCATGCGGCCATGTACTTCTCCATGCACTGCGTCACACATGTCTGCTCGCTGCTCGAGACGGAGCCGCCGGGTTTGGGAACGCACTTCTCGAAGCAATTCTCGTTGATTTTCTGCCCAACACACCCGTCAGTCTCGAAAGGCCGTCCCTAGCTTCAGGACGCAGAGTAACAAACCAGGACTGGGGATACGTACTTCTATCAACTGCCTCGCATTGGCCGTGTTGGACTCCACGAGGATCTGCTTGATGATGGCCTTCTTGATGCCGTCGGAGTCCATGTTTCCAGAGGTCGGACTGCTTATGCCGCTGGCTGCTGCTGGTGCGTTGTCTGCAGGAGGTGCAGGTTTGGAAGAGAAAAACATGGCTATTTGTGAAGAAGCAGTTGTTCCGTGCCTGCAGACTTGGAGTAGCAGTGGGTTGTGCGGATAAGAGCTGTAATTTTGGAGATCAGTGGCTGCGATCTGCCATGCAGAACACACTGCACTCAGCCTTCAGTGGCTTGAAAGGCGGTGTGGCTTGCATTTTTGACTAGGGTGCCACGCTCCCTGACGGCTGTTGTGGCACTGGCCATGACATGAGCTCCAGCTAGTGTGGTGGACCACTCAGCTGCTCGGTTGGGGAGTCTGTAATAGGCGCCAGTAAGCCGTGGCCCCGGATTCTGCACAGGCCTAGACCCGCTAAATGGAAAAGGCCAGCTATCGTGTGAGAAGCATCGCTGAACGAAGTTGTTGCCAAGTTGTTTTTAGCTCCAAGTGCTTCTTCACGAGTTTTTCTTTTGTCGAGCTCCTCTTTCAGGTTTTTTTTTACCTTTGCATTCCGCATTATTTTTCTGAGGTCTATTTGCATTCTTCACCAATCCCCGTCGCACAGTGCCCACTGCTGCGATGCGGCTCTCACTTCTCTCGGCTTCGTGCCTGGTGGCGCTTGCCTGGGGATCCATCCAACGGGATGAAGAGAACGAGATCAAGAGCATAACTGTGTGTCATTGCTACGCTTTGCCGTATACAGCTGGTACGGGCGTTACTGACTTCGTGTCTACAGCTGAAAACACATACGCTTTCGCCGGTACGATCGTCGTTGTCCCCTCCGCGATGGAGGGGGACTCAGGGGCAGCAGATGCCCCTGCCTAGTTCCAGATTTTGTTACTAATTAGAACGACAGCCCTACCTCGAGTCGGATGTGCAGAGCCGGTGGTACGAGTTTGGAGGCGATACGATCATTCGAACAGATAAGTAAGTCGGGCCAATGCCGTTGAATCTCGGGGGCGACCGCAGCGTTCGGGAAGTCTAACGGCGCCGTTATCTGACTCGGAGCTACGGGATGGCGTGACAGATACATCCGCCTCACATCCGACCGGCCGTCCCAGACAGGATGGCTGTTTTCGCGAGTGCCCCTGACGGCTACCAACTGGGAGATCGAAGTGGAATTCAGGATGCACGGCAAAAACCAGCTGTACGGCGACGGCTTCGCAATGTGGCTCACCAAGAGTCGGGCGCAGGAAGGACCGGTCTTTGGTAGTGCCGATAACTTTGAGGGGTTAGGCGTCTTCTTCGACACATACAAGAACAACAGGCCGGGGACGGTATTCCCTTATGTTATGGCGATGGTCGGCGACGGCAAGACGTCGTACGACAAGGACACGGATGGCAAGAACACGGAGTTCGCAGGCTGCTCGGCACGGGGCATCCGCGGGGCGTCGATACCGACGAAGTTCAAGTTGACGTACTTCCAGGAGAAGTACTTCAAGTTAGAACTGCAGTACAAGAGCGAGGGCGAATGGACGCTGTGCTTCGAATCCAGCGAGCCCCCTACTCTCCCACAAGTGGCCTACCTCGGCTTCAGCGCCGAGACGGGCGAGCTCAGCGACAACCACGACATCATCCACATCGAAACCAAGAACCTCTACCAAGTGCCCGGGTCACAATCCCGCCCTTCCTCGCCCGGTGGTGGCCGTAAGGGCAAGGCAACCACGTTTAAGGATGAGGACAATGGTAGCTGGACCTGGCTTTTCGTCAAGGTCATCCTTGTCTTTATGGTCATCGCAGGCGCTTACGCTGGGTACACGGCGTGGAGGGCGAACAACAAGCGGTCGCACCGGTTCTGAAGTCTGGCTGGTATATGGCTGGTTGAGATGCGGGGCGCGACGGGGAGGAAGGGAAGGCTGGCCCTTTTGTCGTGATAACACCCGACGGGGGGACGGGGCCAAGGGTTCAGAGGAAGAAGGAGGGGCATATCTTACGAAAGAAGTGCATACAACTTTTCTCCTATTTCCTTTTTCTTGTCAATCCCCCCTTTTTTTAGCCCTTTCCCCCTCCTGGCGCTCTCCCTTACTTACGTATCCGGTTCTTGTGTGCCCCATCCCTCAGGAAAATCTAAGCACGGTTTGAAGGAAGTCTTTCTGGCGTACAGGCGAGAGAGATTAATACGATGGGAATTGGCTCTTGGCGTCCGCTTGTAGTCCTTGTTCCAAGAGCTTCACATTGGCAAGGGAGTCACATCTACCCTCCGTACCCTCGGATTCAAGTACCGATGGCACGAGGATTGCAGATGCCGATAAGCCAGCTGATACCAGCCGATGTAGGTATGTAAGTATTCATATTCCCAGTGCTGAGAGCAGAACACTGCCACCTGCCTTCTATATATACGAGAGGCACAGCTTCGAAGTCTGGCGGCCGGCCAATGGTAGTGGTAAAATTCACGACTTGCATGTGAACGGGATCAAAAAGGTAGGTATGTACCCCTAGATCAAGATGCGATGTTACCTAAGCCCGGTTCGATACAGCAGGATCTGATTGACTGAGGATGCGATGATGAGAACAATAGAGAATTGTATATAGGTGCCTACCAGAGCCTGACGTGCTTGAGGTACCTACCCCTGCCGGGCGAGACTGCATGCTAACAGGCCGACTTGTCAAAAGACTATGGTGCACATCGACTTTCCGTCTATCCGACCAACCGAGATCTCCGTGTAGAGAAAAGAAAAAGAAGGGTTGCGGTAGCACACAGGGCAGGAAGAGACGGCGGGGCACCAGTCATCCGGCCAACATGGGCCGCGATAGCAAGGGCGGCTGCATATTAAGCCTTCCTAGACTGTAGAAACTGCTACCCTCCAGTTCCCATCTCCCCGCCAGTTCGTTTCCATCTGAGGCACCTACCTGGGTACCTTACTAGGTAGACTTCTCTGCTTGCTCCTTTCCCTCTCGTTTCCTTTGCTTTTCGCAATGGCGCTCCCGGTTCCGGCGACGTCTCCCCGACGGAACGTGTTCCTGTAGGTAGTCCGTATACGCCGTCTGCGCCCCACCACTGACCCAACTGAGTCGGGCGGCCCTCAGCAGCGGGAGGACAATGACGATGGCCGGGGCCACGCTAAGGCCTAATTGAGGGAAAGAGCGGCGATCATTGCCCCAGCCCGCGCCGCACCAGCTGCCCCACCATCACCGTTTCCATCCCCTCCCCCTCCATCAACTGAGTGAAGTGGCACTCTCGGCAGGGCGACCCGCCCCGAACTGAGCGAAGACGCTGGCACGCTGGTCTTCGGCCTCCAATGAATACAGGTAGCCGGGTCCGTTGCATGTATCAAATAGTCTGCCCGTTCTTTTTCCCCTCCGTCTTTTTTCTCCGTCTTTTCCCCCTTCTTTTTCCCCCTTCCCCCAGCCTCTGCTGTGCACTCCCCCGAGGTCACGACGGCGCCAGCACCAGCTGGGTTGGAAGCGAGCCAGCTGCTGCGTCGCCAGCAAGGGATCGAATCAGGAGATCCCTTGCGGTTAGCGTGCCAGCCAGTGAATCGGACTCTTCAATCCTCCAGCCTCTAGCCCCTTCCATAATCCCGGCCCCTCCCCGCCCACCCCCAATTCGCCGTCCTGTTTGGCCCACTGCATCCGCCGAGGACCAGCTGTTGCCCAGCTTGCTCTGCCTCCCTCTCGCCCTCTCTAGCCTTCTCCCTCAAGCTTTGTCCTGCCCAGAATTGCCTCACCACTCCAACCTTTGTTACCTCGGTAGCAGTACCGTTTCTCCCTCCCAATTGACCGCCGCCCCGAAGTGTGACGAATTACGCGCATAAGCCTTGTGTCTCCGGAGAAGTCCCTAATTGTCGACCCCTCCTGTCTTAGACTACGGCATACCGGACCATACCGAAGAGGATCGAAGGCAGAGGGCGAAGTTGAAATAAAACAGGGGAGAAAGACAGTAAAAGGCAAGGGCCAGAAAACAAGGCAGGAGAAGTAGCTGCAAGGGAGGACTACGGTCGCCAAACCCGTCGATCCCGCGAGACTCGCGCAACTCGACCCCCCCCCCCCGCTTAGCTACAGCCATCCAATACTCCTTCCTGCACGACGCTCAGATCCCCCCTCTCGGACCGCGCTTTACCTATACATCCGTGTAGCATCTGATATCCAGTGCGACACAACCACGGAGAGACCAAACTAGAGGCACACAAAGAAGAGTCGTCCGTCTCGGCAGGAGCTCACCAGCCACAGACCGGCCAAGTTCTGCGCCTGTCACCGTGGTGCTCCTGCATCGCCCTGCATTGGCTTCGAAGGAGGCGCTGCAAGGTGGCCAGATCCCCCTACAAGTACCTACCTAATTTCGGTACTTGGACACAGAAACGCGACGCAAGCGGCTTTGCATAGATCTTCTCCCTCCTCTTGTTCATCCCGCCGATTCTTCTTGGACCTCAGCCAACGGCAGCCGACGGCAGCCGAAGCAGTGGCAGAAAATTCCGGCAGCATAGACGCTATAAACAAGGGCACAGAAAGAGAACCAACGGCATACGATCTGCGCTGGTTGGCGCTTGCCCTTGTTCGCTTTCAAGCCATAGCCCATCTCCTTCTCAACCAAGTCCCTACGCAATCGCGTTTCCTGCAGCAGGCGGATTCGTCTCTGTGCCATTCTGGCCTTACTCCGTCAGTCCTCCTTGATGCCTACCCTAGGATTCCTTAAGAAGAAAAGGACAAGGGAGGAAAAGTCAGAGCCCTCCTCCATCAGCCAGCCGACGAGTCCGGTCACGCCTACCGCCCCAAAATCATTCGATCAGGCGCTCGCAGCTATCACGACGAGACATTCCAACGCCTCCGCCGCGGCGGCAGCTCCTTCCCACTCTACATCGCATTTTGCAACGAGGCAAGAGCCCCCCCTCTCGGAGAGGGCTCCAACGACCATGAATCCAGCCATGTCTGTCCAACAACCAGCTTATACGCCGCCCACGCACACTCCCTCTCCCGGCACCGAACCGCAGAACCTACCCAGTATCTCTAACCTTATCAACCCGCTGCCGCAGCATGACGGTGCCGCTGCTCACAGCTACCAGCAACAACCAGTCCAATCCCGATTTCCAGCACCACCGCAACCACTCCCTACGAACGGCGGCGCCAGCGGCGTGACGGCTCCTCCGCAACAAACAATGCAACAACCGCAGCAGCATGCGCAGCAGCAACAGCAAGGCAGCCAGGACCAGGTCCGGGTGACGAAGGGGAAATACTCGCTGGCTGACTTCGAGATATTGAGGACCCTGGGCACCGGTAGTTTTGGTCGGGTCCACCTCGTCCAGTCGAGGCACAACCAGAGGTTCTACGCCGTCAAGGTGCTCAAGAAGGCCCAGGTGGTCAAGATGAAACAGGTCGAGCATACGAACGACGAACGGAGGATGTTGGGCGAGGTCAAGCACCCGTTCCTGATTACTCTCTGGGGAACGTTCCAAGATGCCAAGAACCTGTACATGGTCATGGATTTTGTCGAGGGTGGCGAGCTCTTCTCGCTACTGAGGAAATCAGGGGTGAGTTTCATGTGCGCGTATATTCACATATGTCCACATACACATCTGCACTACGAACGCGAATGCTGAAACGGAGGATACGTTTCCTTTAACTCTAGCGTTTTCCTAACCCCGTCGCCAAGTTCTACGCCGCTGAGGTCACACTGGCGCTGGAATATCTCCACTCGAGGAATATTATCTACCGCGACTTGAAGCCAGAGAACCTTCTCCTAGACCGCCACGGGCACCTAAAGATAACAGACTTCGGGTTCGCGAAGCGCGTACCGGACAAGACGTGGACGCTTTGTGGCACGCCCGATTACCTTGCACCGGAAGTTGTGTCCAACAAGGGCTACAACAAGTCAGTGGACTGGTACGTCTCCTTGCTTTTTACCCTGTCCTTCACTACCTATCATTTTCGGGGAGTCCTAACGAACATGCGACTAGGTGGTCATTGGGAATCTTGATATACGAGATGCTGTGCGGATACACGCCGTTCTGGGACAGTGGTTCTCCTATGAAGATATATGAGAACATCCTGAAGGGCAAAGTCAAGTATCCACCGTACATCAATCCCGACGCGCAGGATTTGCTGGAGCGGCTCATTACCGCGGACCTCACGAAGAGACTGGGGAACCTGTACGGGGGGTCGCAGGATGTCAAGAACCATCCCTGGTTCGCCGAGGTGACATGGGACCGGCTGGCCCGGAAGGACATCGACGCGCCGTACACACCTCCAGTCAAGGCCGGGGCCGGTGACGCCAGCCAATTTGACCGATACCCCGAAGAAACAGAGCGGTACGGGCAGACGGGCCACGATGAGTAAGTTGCACTCCTCGCTTCTATCCCCCTCCGCTCTTCCTTCGCCGTATTTTCCGCATCTCTCCCGCCTCGCTTCAGTATCGTTCGGGCTTAGCCGCTAACACGGAGATCCTTCCTGCGTAGACATGGCCTCCTCTTTGCTGATTTTTGAGGCGCCCCTCGAGAACGAAGCATGGATTTAAAAGCCCCTTCGCAGTCCCCTCGCCCCACCTTTGTTGGATTCTCATAGCGCTCGGGTCTTCAGAATAGCTTCCTCCTCTTCCTTTTCCAGGTCGTCGTTACATCGGGACATCGGTAGGATTCGGTCGGCCGGAATTACCCGCGAGAGGTTTCGGCCTCACCCACAAGTCAAACGAGTTTACGATCCAAGAGCAGCAGCACACGACAACGGTCATGGAGTTATCTGGAGTTTTGTGGGTCAATAGCGGCCCAGGGTATCCGTCGGCAGGGGCTTTCATAAGGAAAGGAACAAGAAGTCACCTGCGGAGGTAATGAATCAGAAGGATGCATCAGAAACTAAAAGGGGCATGTTCCGCATGGGGAGGGGGTGGAAAGCTGGCTTGGTTTGGCAGGGCTTGGGCAGACTGGACTGAGGGGAGGAGTTGGGCTTGGGCGGAGGAGATTGGAGGCTCCGTCGTCGGGCTTTTCTGGGACTGTCCCGGGATCGCCTGGAGCCTATCCCTTTTGGCCTTCTGGCCTCTCCGACTGCGTCGTCCACGTGTGTACCTACTACTTAGTATTTGATTTTCCCCTTTCCTCTTCCACGGCAGAACCTATAAGGTAACTATGAGCGCGTACGCCTTGCCTCGGCTTCGGCCGTCTGCTTCTCTTCTAGTTATCCTCGGCGTCCCAGGCCTAACTCGTTTGTGAAAACATGTATTAACTAGCGGGACCTAGGCAGATATGCCGGGTATCCTATAGGTCAGTAGGTAGGTGCTAGCCCAGTCCTCTATCTACCGAGGGTTGGGAAACGTCCCACGGAGGCAGGTAGGTAAGTGCGGCTACCTGGGTACAGGTAGCTTTTAATTCAGTCACGACCGGGGGGGCGCCCGACACCGCCAGACCTCCATGCCGGTAAGTGTGTATGAAAGAGCCAATGGAGGAGAAAAGCGTGGATGGATGAGCATTGTAAACAAAATGCATGACCAACTAGCATCGACTTCGACTCCATGGTATGCCTCAGGCGCCGAGGCTCCCCCACTGATTTGACTAAGTGAGCGCTTCTGCTTTTGCGCCTCAGAAGGTTGGGCTGCTAGTAGGGAGAGAATCTCCCTACTACCACTTAGGGCGGGGTCAAAAATACCGCCTCAAATGTCGAACGGCTTGCGGGGCGATACTGGACCCTCAGTGGAACTTCCCCCCACCGATCCACTCGCATTCGGTCATCCAACAGCCACAGCGAGCTCTGAACTCTGGACTCTGAACTCCCCGTCCATTTGCATCCCGTCGTGCCCGTGTCCCCGAGTCGTCTCGTAGGTCGTAGGTAGCGAGTGATGCCCCTCCAGGATGTCCCCTCCTCTTCAGGGGCCTCCGTCCTCTCGTGCCCCGTCCACTCGTCGTCTTCTCCTCTTCCTTCCCGCCCCACCCCGCAACAACCGGCCGACCGAACTTGAACGTCCTGCTTGGGGCTGACCCGCCACGCCACCCAACCACCCACGCCCGCCGTTTTCCGCCCATCTCGGTCGGGAGGTGGTGGGACCAGCCCGCTCTCTTCGAACGTCTGCCAACGAGATGGCCGCCCTCGCGCGCGTTCCATCCAATGCGGCTTACGACGAAGGAGGGTGGCATTCTGCAATGGTGATGGTTATGGCGATGGTACGGAGTACATACTAAACGGATGGGTCGCGGCCGGAGGCCGTATGCATACTGCCTTATCCTTGCCTTACCTTATCCTATCCCACCTAGCTGCAGGTGGGCTGGACGTGCGAGCTTTTCTGCTTCCTCTTCCTCTTTTCTCGTCGCCTTTTTTTCTTGCTTCGTGATCTGCCCCTGCCCCTGTCCGTCGTCTGAGATTCGTCTGCTTTATTATTATCGCTCTGCGTGCGGCGTGCGGGCGGCGCGCACATTCGCATTTACCTACCCATATGCGAATGAGGCAATTCTAGCCTGCCAATTGAGATTGAGGTGTGGTAGCGTTGCCCGTTGCAGTGTCTGTATCGCCTTGCTGGTTGGCCGGTCCGCTCTCTTCTGCATTGCATACTTGACCTTCATACCTTATCTTGGTGTGCTACCTATTACCTACGGGGCCAGACCGGGCTTCCTGCCGGGGTATCTGCTCCTCAAGATCGACTTCTACGCTCGTGTCGGTTGGGTCTGCCCCAGTCACCTCACTGGCAGGCAGCGCAGCGTCTCGTGCTTGGAGAACTCGACGAAGGCGTTGCCAAGCGGGAAACGGGCCGACAGTATGGACGACTACATGTTTCGGACGCACGTCCAGGCGTGCCGCAATGTCGTAGAGCCCACGAGCTACCTCGAGATTTTGCACTATTCGGTAGGTGCCTCCCCGGTCTCTGTCTCTGTGCGATGGAGTCAGTCTGTCTGTGTTTTGCCCGGGCCTTTTGCCCGGGCCGGGTGATACACGTGGGAGACACATGTGAGAGACGAGGCGAGACAGACAGGCATAGAGACAGACAGGCAGGCAGACTGCAACATCGTTGTCCCGTTCTCCCCAGCTATTATGTTGCCACCCTGACGAGGCAGTTACAACATGACCTGATGTGGAATCTTGCTAACATTCTGGCGTCTGTCCGTACTCGTGTCTTAGGATGGCTACTACCACGAAGACGAGGCTACGCTGCCCATGAGCGAGTTTGACAACTTTCTGAGCCGCAAGGTCCGTCTCTTCCGCGCTCTCCTTGTTCCTAACCTCCTCTACTTCTCCCTAAAGGTTACTCAGCCGCCATGTTTGTCGTCATGCTAAACTACGAGCGAGCAATATAGGGCGTGTTCGAGGAGCAGCATACCAGGAATGGAGCGACACTTGTCAGCGGCATCCGGCTAGTGTGCGTACTACTTATAGCCACCGATTAGATCCAGGACTGTACTTGGTCTGTCCATGTGCTAGGGCGCTAATGTCCCGTGCAGGCTCCAGCAGAAAGCCAACCAACCCGACACGTTCTCGCCGAACTTCATCTCGTTAACAGCGGTGCAGTACGAGGCTATGGTGCGCAAGATGCACCTCCCGTTCCGCGCCATCGAGGGCACCAGCGTGGTTGGGCCCTTCTTCTGGTGCGCGTACGACCAGGACGATGAGGACCCGCACCTCCAGATCATCTTCCGCAAGTCCGATGTGCGCAAGAAGGGCCGCACACGTGGCTGGGAGCTAATGTTGAGTCACGCCTTCAACACCGGCATCACCACGGGCTACGCCAAGGGCACCGACAGCAGCGACATGGTGGAGGCCATCAAGCACCTATTCTCCTGCAAAGCCCAGATCGCCCACCCGCTTCTGCTGCCCGTCATCATCCTGAGCCATGACCTGAGCAGCCGCAACGACAAGAAGCAGCGCGACGCCCGCGACTGGCTGCGCCGCCTCGAGCACGCCGTCAGCATGCGCAGCGAGATCGAGGAGGCGGAGGGCTACGTCAAGGACGATGCCGCAGCGGCCCTCGATCTCGACCAGGTTAATCGCGACCTCGTAGAGTGTCACAGCCAGGTCCTCTGGAAGCGGCCTCAGGCCTACCAGGAGATCGTGCGCGAGATGGAGCGCGCCATGGACCGCTTCCGTCAGCGCCTGCCCAAGGACCGCGAGACCCCGGAGATCGATAAGCTGCACCGTAGCATGGCTAGCCGCCTCGAGTTCTACTATGCTAAACTTAAGGGGATCGAGAATTATGCCTTCACAACGTTGGCGCGCCTTGAGGTGCAGCGGGCTGCGGTCAGTCGGCTTTCTTTTCTACCTCGCTTTTTTTTCTTCTGCTTTGTTATCGTCAGCGCCCTCTCCGCTTCGGCTCCTCCATAACTAACAAAGAACAGCTCTACAACATCATCGCCCAGAAAGAGTCTAAGCTGAACCTGGAGATGGCGGCCCAACAGCGGCGGCTAGCACACGCATCGAAGCGCGACAGCAACAGCATGAAGACGCTATCGCTGCTGGGTGCCGTCTTCCTGCCAGCCACATACCTGGCGTCCGTCTTCTCGATGACCTTCTTCAACTTCCAGCCGGGCAACGACGGCGCGCCCTCCGTAGCGCCCACGCTGTGGATCTACTTCGCCATCACCGCGCCGCTGACGCTAATGGTAGTGGCTGCCTGGCGCTGGTGGGATAAGAAGCGTGAGCGCCAGTTCGCCGCGGAGGACGTCGACATCGAGAAGGGGATCGACGACATGGAACATCAGGTCATGCTTAGTATGCGCCAGCGCACCCTCAGCAAAGTGCGCACCTTTAACCTGGGCAAGAAGGTCGTCGGCATCTCCCTGGCGGATGCGGCGACAGCTGCGTCTGCGTCAGAGTTGGCGTCAGGCGAGAAGGTCGGCTAGGCGCGGCATTCCGAGTTACCCATATCCCTTGTTATCGGTTGTATAAAAGGGGTAAGAGAAAGAGAAAAAGACGCAAAAGTTACCTGGATGGGCCTGCTCCAAAGCTGGTCTGGCCGAGGCTGGCCAGTCAGTGTAGTCCCTTGAGGATTCCAGGTGGACTCACGAGCTGGTTGTATACATTTCTTCCTTTTCTTCTTAGCTACGGCGTATCTGGCATTAGATACCTGCTTTTTTTTTATAACGAGTCTCATGATACTCACGACATACAATATTAACGACGAACAAAATACTTTTTATGGGATACCTCCTCAAGCATATATATTCAAAATAGCATGTTATTGACGTTTCCAAGTTTTGCTCTCCGTTCTCATGGATTGGGCTGGCTGATGACAGCGGCGACCAAGCGGAATCCTTCGTACTATTGGCGCGTGCCTGCTCGGCATTCTAGCACGTCCAGGCACTAAAACTAACTCTAGCGCACGTCCCTTCGGCAGCTCCCGCGCGCACCTAATGTTTGCAGTTAATCCGTACCTAACGATAACGACAACAACAACAGCAACAATACCAACACAGGAATTGCTAGTCGGTGCTTGAAGGATTCTTGCTAGGCAACCGCTATGGAGAATGCTACCCCCGAACTGCGGCGGCTCTCCGCACTGACCGTGGAGGCAGAACGACAACGCGAAGAGGCAGCTCGAAGGTGTGACGAGCTGAAGCGACGAGGGAAAGAAAGGCCGTGAACATGGTAAGCTGAAACGACGACGCGAAGAGGGAGACGGGGAATGTGGAGAGTGGAAGCGACAATGCGAAGAGGAAGACCGAGAATGCGACGAGTAGATTCGACCGCAGACACTCGAGCCTTACCTCAAGGACTGTCACTCCATCTATCCCTCCGTCAAGGGACTGACCAACCCTTCGCGAGTTAGACGGCGGAACTTGCAGATCCGCATCTTGCTGGGAAATCTCGCCCCCGGCCGCCATCCCCAGCGAATTGTGCCGTGGCATGACTTTCCAGCCAGACAGGATCAAATATGGAGCCGTCTCGCAGACCCGTCCTTCATATCCCAGCGCCTTTTCCCTACTTCAAGCGAGATGTAACCAATCCTAGGTTGGTTATGGAGCGACGACATTCAACTTCTCACGTTCGAGTCGGTCACCGCCGATGAAGCGGTGATGAAGATGGCGAATGCGATGCGGAACGACTCACTTTAGGAGACCGCCTCGGCTTCGCAGGGACGTACAGATTTGAACGTGAGAGGGCACCCGTGAGCCTTGCGCCGTCCAGACCTTGGAGAGCGGCGAAGAGAATCCGAAAGTGATAATCTGGTACGTATCCGCTCACGAGCTAACCCAGAGCGAGATCGCCGCGGGCTTGGTGTCCGAAATCCAACCCGACCGCGACATCATCAACAAAGACGGCGAGGGCTTCACATTCGCAGCACGATGGCTCGTCACCGGGGCAATCACGCAGTTCTTTCTGGACATGATCGACAAGGGCATAGTACGGATACGTCATTACGGGGGAAGCTCTCATCTTTCTGCACGTCTCGGACGACCCGAGTACGGTCTTCTACCACGTAAGCATCCCAGGCGTGGATCTGGAAGAGGGCCATGACGGCGACGACAGTGAAGAAGACACCAATTTTTTCCGCACGGCAGCCTCGCAAGTCTTCGCCTTCATACTCTAGGCTCTTCGTACACCGCCATGTCCCGCTGTCGTGGCACGACGCGGCAGCTGAGCTGGACACCTTGGGCTCTCGATCCTGGAATGCGGATCACGACGCTTTGGTGAATAAGTTGTCTAATGACACTCTTCACAAGGAGGCACCGGCTTCTTCCTACAAGCCTCGGTCCTGGTTTGGTTCCTAGCGCCGGCCAAGCGACGCCGTGAGCGAGAAGCGTGGAGACGATAAAGGCAAGCGAGGTAAGGCGGTGCAGCGGATGGGAATACGGGAGCGGCCGTACCGTACGCACCAGTGCCTTCTCGGGCTGGCACGGGGAGGGTCTGGAGGTGAGGCCTTCCCAACGCCCGCGACCATGGCCCGCAGCACATCGCTCTGCCGGATTCCACCGCCTGCTTCACGCGCAGCTCGTCGCGGATCGCGGCGCTGATGCGGATGCGATGCCGATCTACAAGCAGGGGGCGCTTGGAGCACTCTTCGAGCTGCGCCTGTCGGCTCGCAGCCACACACTCGTGCCCAAGGCTGTTGGCAAGCGTCACACCGCGCAGCTACAGCACGAGGAGAGCGTGTACGATCGGCTGCGTACCATCCGGGGAAAGTACGTGCCCGTGTGCCTGGGTCTGCTGCTCGACCTGGCACTGCCCTTCTACGACGGCCGCGTCCTGAGCAACATCATGCTGCTCAGCTGGGCTAGGGAATCCTTGGTGCGACTGGCCAAGGGGGTGCAAAGGGGGCTCCGCTCGCCACCGGTTGATATGGCCGACACCGTCACGACGGCTTACGTGCGGCTGCACCGGCTGCGGGTCCTCCACGACGACGCAGAAATTCGAAACATCACGTACACGGAGAACGGCGAGCGTGGAGGAGGGTGCCGGCCCATGATTGTTGACTTTGAGAGAGCGCTGATTTACAGCAGCGATGGCGAGGACGAAGATGGCCAGGAGGCGGGCGACCACGCGGAGAGAGAGAATCCCTTCTCCGGAGAGCTATCGGGCATTTCTGGAATGCTCAAAGACCGCTTTGGCGGTGCCTAACGGCCGCGCCGTGCGGACATCCCTGCGGACAGCCCTGGGGACACCCCGGTGGACAGCCAATGGATCGGGCCCCTTTGGTTCGGGATACTCTTCTTCCTCTTCCCCTTTTCTGTTTTTTTCTCCTTCGACAGATACCCACCGGACCCTTCTTCATTCGGGCTAGAGTTGAGCACGACGTCAAGGGCCATTCGCGACGCGTTCGGGAAACAAATACTATGGATACACCTAGGAGTCCCTCGGTAGGTATACCCGAAAAAAAATTATATATTTCCTTCTGTTCGTTTCCCTATTACCGTTACCATTATCGGCCCCTATGCCGCCAGAAAGAGAGAGCCTATATCTTCCTTTTTCCTTCCTTTACTTTGGGTTCTACCTAACGCTGGATACTCCTTTCGATCCGGTCACTAAGCGCGGTAGGTACTGCCAACCCTCTTACTCGTGATTCCGGACGGTGACCACCGGCACCGGCTGCCTCTTGGCCCCAGCTTGGTCGTCGTGGGGCACGTCTTCGGCCGCGTCGAAATGCCTGCTCTCGGCGAAATGGAAGACGTTGGGGTACCCGCCGGAGAGCCTGAGCAGGTAGCGCTCGTATGGGCCCAGCGTCTCCTCGACCAGCAGGCGCTGCAGGGGCGCCTCGGCCTCGGGGCCGACGTACTCCCACACCCAGCGGTGGTGCCTGTCCCCGAGCGCTGAGTTGAGAGCGCCACGCTGGCGGGTGTCGTGGCCGTCATTGTGGGTAGCCGTGGTGGTGGCGGAGTTCCCGTGGGTGCTGCCCCCGTTGGTGCCGTTCCTACCGGGGCCGAGGGCGCGACCCAAGAGCTCCTCTTCCTCCCGCTCCTCCCGGGGCAAGATCCCGTCGGCGTGCGGACCCCAGGAGCGCGTGCCCTTGGGGATGGGGTCGGCGAACTGCTCTTCGGTGCGGCGCAGGCGCCAGCGACCCAGGAGGGCGGGGCAGTCCCAGGTGCCCTGGTCGTTGAGGCCCAGGCCGTTGACGGCGAGACGCACGCGCACGCTGGGGTGCACGCGCTCGTTAGTGTCCAGCAGGAAGTCGGCCAGCTCCTTGCCCGTGTTGGGGTCGATGCGGCGGTAGCGGCCCGGCATGCGGGACTGAGTGCCGGCCAGGTGGTAGATCCAGTTGCTGGCGGCCTGGATGGTGCCCAGCGCCCAGGGGCGGATCGGCGCGTTGTTCTCGTAGATGGGGTCCACGGCCCACTTGCGGCCCAGCCGGGTCGACGCTAGGAACGAGCCTAGGCTGCCGAGGACGGACTTGTGCTGCTGGCTCAGCTTAAGCGTCTCGGCCTCGCGGATGTAGTAGTCGCAGCTATGCTTGAAAAGGCGGTCGATCGTCGCCTCGTCGAACTCGACGCCCACCGACGCGAGCTGGTCCATCATCCCTGTCACCTGCGTTAGTGGCTATGAAGCGCTGACTAGCAAGAGAAATAGAAGTACGGGTATATATACTCACACGCCAGGGACAGGTCCGAGACCTCCTGGTCGGCCCAGCCGCCGCCGACGTTGCCGTGGTTGCCCGGGAACCAGACCTGGCGCAAATCGGTGGTCATCCTGTTCTCGGGCTTGCGCTCCCACACCGCCGGGCTGAACGGCGGGCGCGTCTCGTCGAGCGCCAGCGCGTGGAAGGCGTACTCGATCCGGTCGGATAGGGACGTGTCGTAGAAGGTATACGTGCAGAGGGGGTCAGCAGGGGCTGGCAAGAACCTAGCCAGGCACGCAAACAGGTAAGCAGGGGGGGAGCGGGCAACTTATTCTTTGGTGGAGTTCCGGATGCCCAGCTTGGACAGAAGGTCGGCCTTGGGGATGCCCAGGCTGCCCACGGTGTCCCACACGGCCACGGCGCGGACCTTGATGAGGGGGCCCCTACCGTGGTCTTGGTACACGCGCGTGAGATTCTTCTGCGTGATTGTCAATCTCCTTTTTCTTTTCCTTTGCTTTGCCTCCAAGAAAGGGGGAGAAGTAACTCACCTCACGCAGCCGCTCGCGGTAGATGTCGTCGGCGCCCGGGCCGCGCGGCTTATCCGCAAAGGGCACGGTCGGGAACGGGTCGCGGTAGTGCGGCGTCATCCAGTTCTCCATGTCCTTGAAGATGGGGTAGTAGAACTCCATGCCCTCGCGGGTCAGCAGGCCCAAGTTGCCGATCATGCCGGCCACCGAGCGCGCCGTGAAAGCGCCGCGGGAGAAGCCGACCAGCACGATCTCGTCGCCGTCTACGTAATTGGCGCAGATGTACGAGTACGCTTCGCGGATGTGCTGTCACACGAAGGGAAGGCAGAGTCAGTCAGTAAGACGTCGTCAGTTGTGTTCTGGGGAGGGAGGCCAAAAAAAAGAAGAACAACTGGTATCCGCACCCACCTCGGCAATGCCGCGCCCGAAGGCACCGCCGGTGAACACGTCGGAGAGGGTGCTCCCCGTGCCGACGCCGGACTGGTAGTTGATGATCTGCACCCGGCCGTCCTGGCAGAGGCGCCGGAAGGACCGCGACAGGCGCGTCACGTTGGAGGGCACCTGGAACTGGCCGACCGGGTTGAATAAGGTCGGCTTCACATAGCCCGTGTCCCTTTTTGGGGTTAGACGAAACTATACACACATACACACCCACAGAGAGAGAGAAAAAGGGAGAGGGAGAGACGAACGAGTTCATCCATGTTCCATCGCAACACACGATCAGCCTCTTGGCGTTCTGCCTAGCCGCGTCCATGTTGGGAGATCCGCCGAGGGTCACGGCAGAAAGCGACGAATAAGAAGACAAAGAAGAAGAAGACGAAGAGAGCAGCCGACGGGAGAAGGAGCTGGTTTGGCGATGATGAAGCAGCAGTAACGGCCTTTGCGGGTTCAGAGCGAGGGACCGTAGCATCGCACTCGCGCGAGGAAGAGGAGAGAGGGGGCTTGCTTCTTCGCAGGCGAGAGAGGGAGACGGGACGCAAGCTCAAAACCAGTTCAGGTACCCGAACGAGGGTGAGACAAAACGTGCCGTCCGGGATGCAGATATATATATGAAATGGCCACTGATGGGGCGTTCTGGGGGTTCTAGACACGACAATACACATCGAGGAGGAAGAGGGGGGCGAGGAGGAAGAGGGGGGCGAGGAGGGGGGGGGGGGGGGAGGACCATTGGGAGGGGGAGCGCAACGTCCCTTATACTAGGAGTGTAAGCCACGAGCTTCCGATACCTTGAACCAAAGGACCCCTACTTTACTATCGGGCTCTCTCTAGCTGGTACTGTCCACAACCGATACCTATGTACCCTAGATACCTACTAGTGGACGCCCCCCCTTACAGAGTACCGTGTACGTACCAAGACTGCTGCCGCATAGTCCAGCCCAATCCGTTCATTATTTTGGGTGACACAAGACACAGAGTGGTTGGTCTGTCCCGCTGAGACCCACGGATGGGGTGTCTGCGCTGGGGGGGAGCTTGGGGCTTTTGGATTAGCCGGAACGAGTCACAGTGGTGGTTAGCCAGTGGCTTGGGGCTGACTTCGGACATGAGCTGGAAAGCAGAGGGAGAAAACCTGAAGGGACCGGAGGGGGTGTGAGAGACGGGGTTGAAAGAGCAATATGGGATATTCCGCCACGGCGGCACCGTACAGTGCGCCTGTGGGACTTACTGTGCTCGAGATACAGGCCTGAAATTGAGTACCAAGACAGAAAAGCAGACAAAAACAAAGGACAGTGGATGTCTGCTTATCGCCAAGAACTAAGACTACACGTCCCTAACAGGAGAAAGGGGGAGACCGGCCAGCCGGACGGTCCGGCTGGAGCCAAGGCCAATTCGTCTCCACCCCTTGCTCTCATCGCTGCATCATAGGAGGCCTGAAAATGCCGTAATCACCACTGCCCGTGCAGGCAGCAGGCAGGCAGGCAGCAGGTAGGCGGCCAGTGAATTAGTCGGGCAAGCAGTCGATCTACAGGCGGAGCCTCGTCGGGGGAGGATGGAACGGGGACAGGAGGCGACGGAGCACGTTCAGCGTGGCGGACGGGGCAGATGACACGAACCAACAGGGCTTGTTCCAAGCTGTCCCCCCTTCTAGGGGTGATCACCGGCAAATTGCGGTGTAGCACGAGCCCTAAATGAGGCTGGCTGACCCGGCAGAAGGATCAGACGCCCTGTGTGACCGTGCGAGGACGCACGCGTGACGGCCTCTCGTCGAGACGGCATCCATGAACGCCTAAGCATGTACCTAATTATGTATGTAATCCGTACCTAGCGCGAACGGCTGTATTCAGTTAGTAGTAGACGTCCTGAGTACAAGTACCTCGAACAAAGGAGGCGTCCGCGTCCCCGTGGAGAACTGAGACAGATACACACCAAAAGGGCGATCACGAGGGCCCCCCCAGGAGTGCGGAGTTGTGGAGTTCTCACGAAGGGACGCCGCCGTTGGTTGTCGGGCCTGGCGATGGCTTGGCGGGGAGGGCTGAAGAAATGCCGAGAGAATAAAAAGAAAAAAAGAGGGGTTTGAGACCGGGCTCCGTCTGGGTGGGCAGTCACCCGCCAACTACAAGGGCAGGCGCTAAAAGGGAGCACCTAGCGAGCCCTTTAGGGCTGGGATATAGTGGAGCCGCTGCTGCAGAGCTTAACTCTAGGGCAGTAGGGCGGCCTATAATAGGGGGTGGGAGCACAAACTAAAGGGACAGTACAGGGACTACCTCCAGTCGCACTTTCCCGGCCGTCTCTGCCGCCCCGCCGCCCGGCGCGTCGTCGAGAAATCCCCAAATCTTTCTCCCTAGATTGCTCGAGCGTTCGTATTCATCTGTGCTTGCGTTTTGGTAAATTAATACATCAGCGCCGACTTGGGGGCGCTGTAAGATCGAGGCGGCGTGGAGCCTGCAGACTGTACCGAATACGTCCTCAAGTGCGCCATACCTGGTAGGTGCCTGCCGGTTCAGCTTCTCTCTGTCCTCTGCCATCCTTACTTGTCATTTTAATGGAGGCTCAGCTTGGATCTTTCTCTCTTTCTTTGTTTGAGGGTGTCTCCCTCCCTTGCTGCTTACTTGCCTGCCCGCCTCCCGCCACCTGAATCACGATCGCTTAGCGCAACGCCAATTGGCTTCAAAGGCTGCGCGGCCGGGGCTTCTCGCCCGCTTGCTAGACGGCAGATTCATAGAGATATGTATCGACGCTGGCGTGTGTGCAGGGTGATGGATAAGAAGTGAAGGACGAAGGGGCGCAGTCCTGCAAGGCTTCGGGCATCGAGGACCGCCCGCTGTCGCCAATCGATAGTGCGCATCGCGAAAACGGGCTGGCATCCACCGCGCCGGACAGCGGTTCTAGACCGCCCTCTCAGCCGGCAACTGGCCAGCCACCCGGACGAACAGGGTAAGGCGCTGTTACTTCGCAAAGGTCGCCTCTGCATCGTGAGAAGCCGGTTATTGTGCGTGGATGCCGTAAGGACTCAAGTACAGGGATACTTACGTGCAGCCCGGAGGCAGTGGTCCTAGCTACGCGGTGAGGTAGCAGTACCTTGGTACCCAGGTGGTAAGAGGTGAGTGAGTATTTCCGACGCGTATACCGCGACACCGCGAGGCTCGCAAGGCTGCGGGAATCTCAGGCAGGTTTGCATGCTGTATTATCACTAAAAAAAGGAGGGGGGAACAAAAGGGGAAAAAGAGAAGGGGAAAAAAGAAGAGGAAGAAAGGAAGGGCATTAGACGGAGAAGCTCGACTACGTGTCTGCCTACTTACAGTAGGTAGGAGCTTCCGAGCTAGCTGGGTAGGTTGTCCCCCCTCCCCCACCCCCGCCCGCGTCCCTTTAGGGAGGGATCTTAGCTTACATAGATGGCCGGGCTGGAGGATGCGAACGTGTGGATTTCAGCTCGGTACTGACACGCCAGTCTCCCCGCATGATCCATTCCACCTACCCACCCCAGCCGTCCGTCGACCTCGCACCCCCATCGCCGTGCTTCCCATCTTTAGAGGGCAAACGCGGAAGCACCCGGGCAAGCATGGACAGCCCCCACGCGGGCTCGGACCAGACTCGGTCCTCGGCTCCGGCTCCGGCTACGGCTCCGGCTATGGACGCGGTCTCGGGCCCGGACGGCGGCTTCTTTGCCCGCTACGGTCTGCCGCCAGCCCGGACGCGGCACGACTTGCACAACTTTGTGCATCGGCGCTTCCCTCTGGCATCGCACATCCAGCCGGTCCCCCAGCAGGGGTACTGTTCCTACACCTTCTGCGTGGACGACCACATTATCGTGCAGCTCCGCCCGGCGGCGCACCGGCTCGACCTCGGCCTCGCTGAACGGGCGCGCGGCATCTACGGCCGCCTCGTGCCACGGGCGACCTTTCTGGACGAGCTGCAGATCTACAGGCCGGCGGGAGAGGAGGAAGAGGAGGACGGCAACAGAAATAGAGAATGGGCGCCTGCCCAACGCAGCTTCCCCAGCCCTGGCCCATCGTTTCGAGTCTACGGCTACGCCATGAGCCGCATCTCCGGCCGGCCCCTCTCGGATTTCCAGCCGTGGACACGGGCCCTCTCGGAGCTGCAGCAGCTCGGGAGACGGAGGCCCGGAAGAGAGCTCCTGGTGCGCGACTTTGCGCGCTTCATCGCCGCCGGCTGGCGCCATCCCGTGGTCGGATCCCACATCCAGCGCGGCCGGGTCGGGCGCTCCCTGCGGTGGCGCCTGGAGCAGATGCGCGACAAGCTCCCGCGGCGCTTCGGCGGTGTGGTGGAGGCGATCCTGGCGGAGCTGCCGCGCATCGAGGCCCTTCCGTGGGTGTTGACGCATGGGGACACCGTGCCTTCCAACATCATGGTCACGTGCGATGCTGGCGATGAGCCGGCGGAGAGGGAAGGCGAAGTCCTCCGGCTCTCGGGCCTGCTCGACTGGGCGGAGGCGGAGTACCTCCCCTTCGGCGTCGGGCTGTACGGCCTCGAAGAGCTGCTGGGCGAGTCTCTACTTCCTGGTTCAGCAGACGGAGACAGCAGCACTGCTACCGCGAGATACCCCGCCCCGGGCAGCCGATTCGGGTACTACCCTGAAGCCGAGCACCTCCGCCGCGCCTTCGGGGCGGAGCTCGATCGCGCCGTGCCCGAGCTGGCCGCCGTCCCCTCAGGACGGCCCGGGACGTCGTCCGGCGTCACGCCCAACTCGGCAGCGGAACGGCGGCGCAGTATCGGGCTGGCGCGCGACATGGGCGTCCTGCTGTGGCATGGCATCGCCTTCGACGACGGCCGGCTCGACCGTGTCGTTGAGGAAGGGCGGGACGCCGAGGAGATCCAGCGGCTGGACCTGTTTCTGCGGGAAGCCATGGGGCGGGGGGAAGCGGGGGTGGGAGCGGGAGAAGAAGCGGAAGTAGGCGAGGTCGAGGGCGAGGACGGCCTCTGGAAGAGGGAGACGGCCGTCGGGTGGTTCCAGCGGCCTACCTGCATCTTGGTCGTGCTCGTCGTTTGCTACTTTATATCAGTAGGAAAGCTTGCGGTACCTAGTACTCAACCGCCTAGATAAAGTATGTAGGTACCATACTACGTGTGCTTAATCGGGTTGACGCCCTTGTAGTAATTGATACCCACCACCTTTTTATCTTATGGACACATTCTGGGGGAGGCTACCACAAGAGGTTACTAGAGGCAGCAAGTACCCACGAACATCGCGTGCATATCATATCGAACTCAAGACGGTCATTAGACCGTGCTTTTTTTTTCTCCATCTAGAAGGCGTGGAGACCCCATTTTTATATTTTACTTGTTTTGATTTTGCATTTCTTCTTATGCCAGTCTGGGCTGCATATGCATAAGGCAGCGCTACTGGCTCCGCTGCAAGATCGTCTTGAGGTGGGCCGCGACGGCATCGCCGACGGCGCTGGTGCTGGCGGTGCCGCCGATGTCGCCGGTGCGCACGCCGCTGTCGATGGCGGCCTTGACGGCGGCCTCGACGGCGTCGGCGTCGCGGGGTAGCTGCAGGGAGTAACGCAGCATCATGGCGACGGACAGGATGGTGCCGACGGGGTTGACAATGCCCTTCCCCGAGATGTCCGGCGCGGAGCCGTGGATGGGCTCGTAGATGCCGTTGCACTTACCCTTACCGTCGGGGATGCCTCCGAGGCTGGCGCTGGGCAGCAGGCCGATGGACCCCGGGATGACGCTAGCCTCGTCGCTGATGATGTCGCCGAAGAGGTTGCTGGTGATGACGACGCCGTTGAGCGCGCGCGGGTTCTTGACCAGCAGCATGGCGGCCGAGTCGATGAGCTGGTGGCCCAGCGTCAGCTGCGGGAACTCGCGCGCGAACACGTCGGCCACCACGCGCCGCCACAGCCGCGACGTCGCCAGCACGTTGGCCTTGTCCAGGCTCCACACCGCTGCGGGCGGGTCGCGCGCCAGGGCCAAGAAGCCGCCCAAGCGCGCGATCCGCTCGATCTCCGGCCGGCTGTACGGCTCCGTGTCCAGCGCGGTGCCGCTGCCGTCGTCCTCGACCCGGTCACCGAAGTAGATGCCCCCCGTCAGCTCGCGCACTACCACGATGTCCGTGCCGCGGCACACCTCTGCCTTGAGCGGCGAGCTGTCCACCAGGCTCTCCGACGCGAAGCTGCACGGCCGCAAGTTGCCGAACGTGCCCAGCTCCTTGCGCAGCCGCAGCAGGCCCTGCTCCGGCCGCACGGGGCTGTCGGGGCCCCATTCCGGCCCGCCGATCGCCCCGAGCAGCACTGCGTCGGCCTCCTTGGCCGCCGTCAGCGCGTCGTCCGTCAGCGCCGACCCGTGCGCGTTGATCGACGCCTGTCCTCCTCCCGTTAGTCTTCCGTGTCCCTCGCATACTCCCCAGGGCAGGAGCCGGGACGTACGCCGCCGAGCAGGTGCTCCTGCAGGTTGAACTTGGGCTTCGACGGGCTGTGCGCCTCTACCGTCTTGAGAATCTGTTACCGCGCGTTAGGCTGTTACTAGGACTGTCCCCTCTCGCTCGCTCCCCCTCAATGGCACCAAAAAAGTGTCGCGTGCCGCATTTGGCGATACGGTGGAACAGAAGAGCACATACCTTGATCGCCTCGGCCACGACCTGTCCGCACAAACGCACGTTAGTACACGTTCAGCTAAACGGACAGACTAGAAAGGGTAGACGCACCTCTGGACCGGCGTGGTCGCCCGCGAAGACGACGATATTATGAGCCGACATTTTGTCTGTTCGTCTGTTTGTTTGTCCAGTCCCGAGCTTAGTATGCTGGGAATCTGCAGTGGAGGTGAGAAAGAAAAAAAACCAATAACTCGGGGATTGTATGACGGAGAAAAATAAATACGGGATTCGCCAACTTACCTATGTACAATCCTCCAGATACTAGATGGAAGCTTTTTGACAGCTTTATCTAGGTGCTGCAATTGTAGTCGGTGCCCCGCGCTGCGAGGGAACTGCTGAAATTTAGGAGCCGGAGCAACTTGAATTGAGCAGACAACCCCGCTGGATGCCGAAGTCGGCCAACAGCTATTCGCGACCAGCAGTCTTTCCCGAACTCGTCCGGTCCGGGCGCGGGGCGGGCCAATGTCTCCCGGCCGGCCGACTTTTTTCTTCGTTTCTTTTTGCAGCCACGAAAAGCAGCTTTCTGGGTTTCTGGGAGGTACCTATACGGAAGGCAAGAGAAGTATCGCACATTAGGGTATCGTGTATGTGTGTGTGTAAGAGTACAGGCACTTGGCTGGTAGATAGAATAAACATCATATCGGACAGGACAGATCCTCCCCCCTTTCTTCAGCCAGACCTAACATGGCAAGACATGGTTGTTGGGGCACATGGCCCATATCTATATCCAAAATAATACTCCTTCGATAATACCCCTAAGCCCTTTGCCTAGTAGTCCAGCCCAGCCAGCCCTGACCGTCGTATATAGTAGCCGTCACCGAAACGACCGGAACGACTTGTGCGCGAGGGGCGACGATGCGCCCAGGACGTGGTGGCGCGCATGCGGCGGCGCCATCATGCTGCTGTCGGTATTGCCAGCGCCGGTATCGCGCATACGTCCGCCGCGCATGTTGGGCGTGTTGGCGCAGAAGGCGCAGATGTATACCGACGGGAGCGCCCGCTTGGAGGCGATGTTGATGCACCGTCCGTGCAGCCACATCTCGCACGACTCACTAGAGGGGAAGTAGAAAAGTCAGCCTTGCGTCAACGGGAAAGGAAGGGAGCTGTGGAAACTTGCCACTGCACCATGAAGCCGTCGCTGTCGCGCGGGGCCTCGGCCCGGTTGCAGACGCACCGCACGCCGCCGCCCCTCGACGAGGTTGACGACGGCGTCGGCAGGCTGGCGTCCGTCAGCGTCGTCGGGGACATGACCCCCAGAGCGCCTTGGTACTGCGGCTGCTGTTGCTGTTGCTGTTGCTGCTGCTGCTGCTGCTGCTGCTGCTGCTGCTGCTGGTGGTGGCTATAATTATTGCCCAAGCTGGCACCGCCGGCGGATGACGAGGACGACGAGGCGAACCGCGGCCGGTGACGGCTGCCGCTCCGGGCCGGCAGCTTGGCCATCGCGCGTCGCTGCTGCCGGCTCTGCCGTAGCTTCTCCAGCTCCGTGGCTGCGTCCCCCGCCTGGGCGGGGCCGACGCTGCCGATGTGGTTGCCTCGGGGCGTGGTCTCGTCCACCACCGTCTCGGCCTCGCTCTCCTCTTGGTCGTAGTAGTACTGCGACTGCTGCATCGGCTGGTGCATGTATTGTTGTGAGGCCAAGAACAGCGAGGAGGACGAGGATGAGGGATCGCCAGGGTATGATGCTGCTGCCGCTGCTGCCGATTTTCGGTGCGAGTTTGAGGCGTGCAGCGGGCCGCGAGAGCCTACCGTCTTCAGGGGGTCCGGGAGGGCAAACGACGAGTTCCGGCTGGGGATGACGATGGGCTCGTCGTCTGTGGACGAGTCGTCTTCCTCGTCGGACGACGACCACCGCGCCTTGTGCAGCGGACGGGCTCCTCCCGCGCCGTGCTGCCGTCGTCTCCGCCGCCCACTTGATGCCGGCCGCATCGCCAACATGGCCACAGCCTGCCCGCTCGCATCCCTCGCCTCGTCTCCATCGTCGTCCTCGGCCCCCCTCTGCACATCGACCGTCGTCTCTACGTGTGCCCGCCCATTCTCGTCGATCGTAAACTTGACCGACGTCCGCATCCGCGGCACATGCTGCTGCTGCTGCTGCTGCTGCTGCTGCTGATGTTGTTGGTGCTGCGGGCTACTGTTGACCTCGGGTATGGACGTTAGGCTGGACAGTCGCGAGTGCTGCTGACTCTTCAGAGGCGATGTCCGGCCCGTCGCCTTGCTGTTGCCTCCGCCGCCGCTACCGACGCTGCCCTGCGAGGCGGATCGGCCGCCGCCGCCGCCGCCCGATCCCTGGTGGGTTTTGATCGCGGGAGCGAGTGTGGGCAGGGATGCGCGGCTTAGCGGGCGGTGTCCTCGGTTCTCGCTGAAACTGCGCCCGAGGCCGGGCCGACCGCTAGACGATTTAACAGGGGAGCTCGCCGAGTTCCGCTCCGAGCCCTTTCTCGGCGCGATTTCTCGGACGCTGACGCTACGGCGTAGTTCCGTCCTCGCCGGTGCTGTCGATAGGGCCGAGCCAACCTGGCTAGCCTGCGTGGACATTACGTGCTGAGGAGGACCTGAGGGAACGGAAGAACCCGAGGAAAGATGTTGTTGCTGTTGCTGCTGTGCCGCGGCAAAGCTGCCGCCGCCGGTGTCCATGCTCGACGACGGCGGCCGGCTGAAAAGGAGGCCCGGGTTGACCCCCCCGCCGGGGCTGATGATGCCGAAAGGATCTTCGATGGGTGTGGGGTAGTTACCTGCGAACATGGACTGCTGATCAGCCGTCGTCGTGTCCAGGGTCGGCATCAGCTGCTTTTGCGGGTCCTGGGATGCGCTCGACGGATGCAGATCCTGCACGCCCGGATGAGGCGCCACGTTGCCATTGCTGCCCGGGAAGACCTGGCCCGGCCGCGTCCAGTCCAGTGCGGCAATAGCACGGTGGACCGAGGAGGACGTCTGGAACACGTCGTGGCCGGCGGCCACGGCAGCGGCGGCGGCGGCGGCGGAAAAATCCATGTCCATGCCGGCCATGCCCGGGTCGTCCCAGAAGGCCTGCGCTGAGGCCGGGGCGGTCATGGCATAGTCGAACATGTCGCCGGGCGTGGTCACGAAGGCGCCCATCTGCTGGTGATGCTGGTGATGTTGGGGTTGGTGCTGCTGTTGCTGCTGCTGCTGCTGCTGGTGTTGGTGTGGCGCTGCCGCGAAGTCGTGCTGGCCATAGTCCTCCTGGCCATTTTGCATCGCGTTGGTCGTCACCTTGGGCGCGAGCCTGCGCTCGCCCTTCCTGGCCGATGGCGGCGGAGTCGCTGTCTGTTGGTGCTGCTGCTGCTGCTGCCCGTCTCTCACGATGGTGCCGCGTCGGACTTTCTTGGCAGACCTCTCCTGTACGTCGGCCGGACCGTCGGGCTCAGCGTTGGCGGCTGGCGGCTGTTGGTCCTGCTGCGGTTCCGGCGCGAGAGCCAGAGCGCCCGGGGAGGAGGGCAGTCGTCGCGACGGGTCAACCGGGGGCAGGGGCAGGTTTGGGTTGGGCGAAAAATGATTGACATGGGTCGCGATCTCGGCGGCAATTCCCTCGGCCGACAATGACCTCTTCGGAGGTTGCTGCTGGTGTTCCGCCGGTGGCGGCGGCGGCGAGGCGGCGGTAGTGGAGAGCGGCCGGTACGGCGTCAGCGGGCTCGCCAGATCGGCAAACGGCTCATGGGTGCCCCTGAGATTGCCGGGCGTGGCATTGAACACGGAATATTCCTCGGCGAATCGAGGCGTCCAGCCCGTCCGCTCCTCGAAACTGCTGCCGTGCTTGTCCTTCGGCGTCTCGAAAACGGAGCTGGGGAAGATCGCAGACGTCGGCGTCTGGGTGGGAGTTGGCGGTGGCTGACCGTTGGGATCGCCAAAGCTGCACGGAAGGGAGTCGCGCACAACGGTTAGTGAAAGGAGGAAAAAAAAGACGGTAAAGCGGCCTGCACATCTGACATCCAAGTACTGCTTGATTTAAAGCCCATCCCGCATCCTGCATCCCGCTCGCTGCAACGGAGGACTGCCGCTCCCGCGGAATTTCGCCCAAGCGCAGCCTTCGGGGCTGGTCTCCTCAGCGGGAAACAGACGGATGCGAGGTTTGGCCCACCCCTCTATCTAGTAGGTACCTTCCTACGTTGCCTAACAAAACGAACCAGCGTCGACGGGGAGGGGGACGAGAGGAAAGAAATCAAAAGGGTTCTTGCCTGGAAGCCAGCTGATCCCCACTCATAGCAGATTCGATTCCCTTGTATCGTACAACAGCCCCAAACGAATCATGGCACGTGCCAAGTAAGAAAGCTCAAGGCAGCTCTTCCTCGGCGACGGTGGATGCTCGATGCTCGGTGCTGGATGCTCAATGCTATACGGATGGTGGATGGCGGATGATGGATGGTGGAGCACCAGGAATGGACGTAAAAGTACAGGTAGGCAGTCTGTAGGTACCTCCAGGTACTTGAGGCGGCGTGGGTACGGCGAGACGCTAGCGAATGTCTTCGGCAGAAGAGCGGTGGACGGAGAGGCCTGGGCCTGGGCGGATCGTCGCCGGTACGTAGCGCAATTAGGCAGCCAGAGAGGGGCTCGAAGCTCGTGGAGGGAAGCAAATGGCTGCCAGTCTCGGAGAGAGATATCGAGATACCCGGGCGGGCAGGTAGTAGCTGCCTACCGCCAGGGGTAGTGTGAGTGGTACAGATAGTACCCAAGTAAGTGCTGGGTAGGGGAAATGGCGACTCAAAGCTCGTTTCTCGTATCGTGGTTGCAGGTGCTCATAACTGTTTGACTTCGTAGATAATCGTAGCTAAACACTAGTCATTACAACTAAAAGTAGGCAGGCAATGGCGGGGAGGAAGGCACCGCATCGCCGCCGTGTTAGTGGAAAAAGGCTCGCTCTTACTACAATGGACATAGAGGTGTACGGGAGGGTACGGCGGCGGTACGGGAGGGCGGGGAGGTAGACTGCCCGCCAGGAAGGGCGAAAAAGGGAACAGAAACCTGGAAGACATGCGTACCTAAGTTTTCCCGACCGACGCAAATTGCCCAGACGACAAATAACCCAGAAGCGGGAAACCGAGCAAACACCAGAACCGAGAAGTGTAGAAAAAATTACAGGAGCAAGTAGAGAGAGAGGTGGGGAGGAAGTAACGAAAGATTTCGTCGAGACAGGCAAGACCAAGACGGGTTGTACCTGCTTCCAGCCGGAGGCGCCAGAGCGAATATAACCAATCTCTGGGGCGGGCTGAAAAGGAAAAAGGGAAGGAGCAGCAGCGGCAAGCAAGGAAGCAGGTAAGGCAAGCAAAAATAATAATAAAAAAAATCACAAAGCAGTACGGAATATGCAGCAGCCGCAGGCACAAAAAAAGGAAAGCGAGGTACTCCGTACTCCGGACGTTTTGTTGGGTTGGTTGGTCGGCTGGCGGACGGCTCGAGGTGTGGATCGACCTTCGGGCCAAACATGGGTACGTAGTTTCCTTGGCGGGCAGCCAGTAGAGAGTGGATCTTTTTTCTTTTTGCTCGAGGGGAAGACGCAGCGGTCTGTGCTAGGTCGATAGCGTGTGAAGTACAGACAGTGATCCGTAACGAGCGGACAAGCGAGCAGGAGCTCCTTTCCCCTTCGCTGGGGCCGGCCCAGGCACCGAAGCGCCCGATGTGGGAGTCCTACTGTATGCATTTTCCCGCGGCGAATCGCAGCCCCGTCTGTCGACAGCGGGCGGGATAAGTGCCTACTGGTGGTGGGTGTGGTGTGGTGCGTGGCATGTGGCACGTCAGGCGAGGCTCCCGGAAAGGGGCAGGCCTGCCCTACCTGCTTCGAGTGCGAAGTACGGGGTAGGAGGGGAGGGCACACGAGCGCAAGACATGCCTTCTCGGCTTCATATGGGGCCGCCTGCCGTTACGGATGGTGTTGGGACAGCCGCCCTGCGTGCCAGGGAGAGTTAGGATAAGTAGCGAGCCCTAAAAAAGAGCATCGGAACCGTCGTGAAGCAAGATAGGCGCGTCGTCACTGGGTCAGAACCATACTCTCTCCCGCCATCTATCCCACAACGCAATGCCCTCTCGTGCTGCACGGCCACCCCCGGGACAACCAGCCGCAGTGCAGTATGTATGAGGGCAGATCCCAAGAGGGGTCTGCTCGGTTCCCGAGACGTCCTATAGCTCCAAGCTTCTATTGCCCAGGTATGCCCTCCGCCGTTGCTAGGAAGAGGAGAATAACTTGCCGGAGAAAAACACACAGATCTACCCGGGGACAGCGGGTTAAAGCGAAACAAAAGAGTGGGTGGTGGCATTTTAGCAAAATATAAAAATCTCTCCGTCCCCTCAAGGCCGCAGTCGAGTCTGCGCTGGAGAAGGTCTGAACACCCCACGATCCATGGGTCCGGGTGGGGGGGAGGGGGAGGAGAAGAGCTTCTCTGGCTTCTGAGCAGTTTTAGGGCCAGGTACGAGTAGGTGCCTACTGAGTACGGATTAGTGAGACACGTCCAGCAAATGAGCGAGCTCCACCCAAAGACGACGGGAGCCGGAATGCTGAAAATGCTGTTCGGAGAGCTTTGACGTTGGTTGAAACCGAAGAGCTCATGCAGCCAGAACTGCTAGTCAGGACGGCAATCTTAAGGGCAGCCGAAGGATTGGCCTGCGGCTGCCTGTTCGAAGAGGCTTCTGCAGGCGGCAAACGACTCATGCAGATGTGGAAATGAGTGGGAGGGGGCTGCCCGATATCCGAAATCCTCACGCTCGGTGGCAGTGTTTGGCAGTGTTTGTTCGTAGCAGTGGTACTCGGTACGGAGCACATGGAGCCATGTCTTAGCGGCTGAACTTCCTAACGTTCCTTGTGCTTGTGCCTCGTAGTAAATGAGAGCGTTAGGTGGGATTCCATTGGTTGTGGTCAGCAGAAGAGCACCACCGATCACACGGGGGAGAGCCTGCGAAAAGTGGAGGCCACTGTGCTCCTTCTGCAGGCGTGAGTCAGTCGACCCGTCAAACAACAGGCTTCGAAGCTCGATAGCTCTGTGCCACTGTGCCACTGTGCGTGCCTGGCGCTGTGGAGCTAACGTCAAAAACCCGGACGCTAAGACGGAGCAAGCTCGAATCCGGCCGGTGATGCCAGCTGTGCGGGCGCTCGCTCCTCTCGGCAGCCCTGCTTGCGACCTGATTAATTGGAGTTAGGACGTCTATAGACGCCAGGGGGAAGGCGATCGCCGAGTGCTGAGCATAGGGCATATTCTCTTCCATCGTAATTCCATCGCCCCCATTTTTTCCAGACGGCCTTCGAGAACATCCATATCGAGGGCTGGTCCCGAGATCGAGTCGTAGCAAGCCGCAGCAAGTCGTGCCAAATCGCCCTCCCCCCGGGCAGAGGCGGCCTCGGGACGCCGGCTGGATGGCGTGATAAGCCCAGGCAATGGGCTGCATCAGGTTTCTTTTTTTGGGACTGGGCCAAATCTCTGGATCTCCAGGGAGCGTCTCTAGGGCCGTCGCTCTCAGCTGAACTGGAAATGCCGCTTCTGTAAGTGAGAGGGGGGGCTAGAGAGGGGGACGAATGGCAGCCCGAGGATGCTGGCCTCCTCCTCTCCGGTCCCATGTCAGTCCTGGACTCGCCGAGGCCTCTTTTATCGATCGCCGCCGCCATTGGCCAAGATGGAATCTGCATCTTGGGACCCAAGTCGGCATCGCTCTCCCCCTGCATGATAAGCAAGAATGGCCAGACTGGTAGGAATGGGAAGGATGTGCCGAGTATTGCGTGCGCGGCGTCCCTCCCCGGATAAGGACTTCCCCATTAGGTAGTAGGTGCCTAGGACGGACTGGCTTTTGCTGAGGGCATGATGGGAAGACGGACCAACATCAGTAAGTACATCAGTCGACCAGGTAGTTGCCGCTCGCGGGTCCTGCGACGGGGTATTACGGAGTAGGCACGGTAGGGTCGCCGCCGCTCGAAGCAAGTCCTTCGGGTTCGTCCCCGGCGAGACGGTCCACATGTGCCTTCAAAATTGCCCTTCTCAAAATCCAAGGTACCAACGTGCAGAAGCGCACACTCCATTGGGCTGACACGGGAGCTGCATGATGCAAATTCGTTCGATGCGCTCTCGGAAGAGGCTCGTTACCGCCGTTGGGCCGTCGGCTGGGGAGTCGTCTCCTTTGGTTCCATTCTGCTGGTGACACGTTTTAATCGGACCTAAGGCGTGTGCAGCTCCAGGCCTCTGGAGATTTCGGGTTCCTGCGTTAAACGCAATGCGACGTCGATGAGCCCCCCCCGCCCGCCCCGCCGCCCGCTCCGGACTTTGGTAGTGGCCTTGGCGGTTGTCGCAGGGCTCAGTAGCGAAGCCCTACCGCCAACCGCCTCTCCGTTGATGAATTTGCGACCCGCTACCTAATCTCGGAGAACGCCTTCTGAGAAGCATCACCTACCTAACGGGGAAGGCGACGACCAACTGAGTAAAGAGCTCGCAGGAATTCACTACCTTCCTGCATACTACCCAGGTACCTACAAGTATTTTTTGCCTTCTGGATTGGTGTTCCGGGTACTTAGGTACAGATTGACACCCCACCACCCCTCCAACCTGGATCTGCAGGTCAGCGGCTCAGGGCCAATAGCTGCCCGGCGGTTCCGCAAGATCGACTGCCCTTCGTATAACGGACAATAAACCTCCCTCGCCGTTGCATCTAATCAATCCGGGGAAGCTAAATTCTGTCGATCTCTCGTCAGCCAAAAAGCCGCCTGCGGAGCGCGTCTATACATACTCGGTACAGACTCACATCCATCAGCAGTACGAAGAAGAGCGGATGAGGCGCTCCCTCGGCGCTCCCTCGACTCTCCCTCGACTCTCCCTGGACCCGGTCCGTGGCGACTAACTAGCGGAGACGGAGACGAAACAAGTGCTCGGCGCACGAAAAGCCAGCCAACGGAAGGAAACGAGTGGACAAGAAAGCGCCGTTCCACGGCTGAGAAAAGTCTGGGAAACCTGAACCAAGAACATGGAACAAGAAAAAAAAGGTTTGCCGCAAGGTGGTGCCGCCGCCACAGCACGCCTGTCGCTCTCCCGCTCCCCCTCTCGGATTAGCTATCGTTTAGCTGAACCAGTGAACGTCCAGAGAAAGCCCTTCCATGCTCGCAGAACAGACGCCCTTGACTCACTTGTGCCTCGTCGCCTGGCAGCTTCTGATTCGCAGTTGCCATCCAGCGAATGATGGACAATCTACACCCGTTCTGCAGTATCGAAACGCATCCATCCCCTGATTGCTACGCCTCGGGTACCAGCCGGCCGGTGGTGGCACTTTACGTCGTGCAGTACCGGCGCCAGCTCTTCTGTCCTGTTTGTCCTGTCCTACCTATCCCACCCCCTGATCCCGGCTGGCTGTGCGCTACTCCGTACTTGTACAATACCGAGTACAATACCGAGGAGGCGTCCCAAGTGGTCCCGTCAACACTTCGAGTCTCCACGAGCCAATATCAGCCAAAACTGCAAAGGGCGAACTAGGCAAATCCCCCCCCCTTTCCCCCTCCTTTGCGTCCTTCTCGCCCATTCCTGGCTGCTCATAGGGCAGTGCTCCAGGAGCAATCACTAATCCTCGCACGCCAGACACCCGGCGCGCACGTTATGAAGGCGTGGGTCGGGGGCCTCGCATGAATCTGGGAGATTACGCCGCACGCCTCCGTCAACCTTCCGCGCAATGGGGTCCCATCTACCTCGTGCTTGCCCAGCCTGGTTTCGTTCTGTCCCTATCCGACCACACCGGAGGCCGTGGCTGCCCGGGTCCGGAGAAGCCCGTCCTACTTGTTCCTGGCTGCAGCCCTCGGCCAGGACTATCCAAGATCGTGGCCGTGGTGGTGGTCGTGGCCAGGTCACTCCGTATGGTTGACGGCTGACACCTGTCTCCCCAGGGATGAGACAAGCCCGCTTGGCCTGCAGCAACGATGCCAAAAATAGCGCTATCATCTGCATGTCATCCATTATGCACCATCCTCTCTCCTTTCTCTCCTCTCTGTGTTCTACCACTGGCGTCTGCGAACGACATACGGATTAGGCAGTACCATGTGCCATCACCCTGTTGGCTGGGGAGACGCCACGGCCCGGCCTCAATCCAGCCAACCTACTATCTACCCCTTGGCCGTGCTGTCGATCATCGGTGCCGGCGTCTGCGTACCTGTATCTACCTGTCTAATACGAATCCTAGTCCCACGACGGCGACATTAGAGGGGCGGTCTTCCCTTTAATCTACTAGGTAACTAAAAACCGGACTATCTCGCCCGCAGCCCAGTATCGGTAAGTGGTGATAGTGTGTTCCGGAACAAGTGCCGTAGACACAGCGCCTGCTCACTCATGCACCTACTACCGACACATACTAGCTCCACTCCCTAAGAGATCCTACCTCTCTGCCCTCCCCCCTTGCCCCTTACCCCTTGCCCCTTGCCCCTTACCACAAGCAGGGGGCCTCCCGGGCGGAGGAAGTGTGTGTGCATACTTCGTACGGAGTACTCCATACGGACTGGAGGACGTCGGGTAGCTTTCCGCTCTGTCGGGTTTTATTCTACGGCCCCCCGGTCGATAATCAACACGTGCGTTACGATTGCGTCGTATCGCTCAATACCATCGCGCATAATGCTTCGTGCTTTCGGCCGAACCCGCTTACACGCAAATCCTACTCGTACTGAGTACCTCCCTTACTCACGAAGGATTCAGTATTCGATATCGTCGTTTAGACTATTAGATCGACTAGGGAAAAGGCTGAGAAGATGAGGAGGGGGAGGAGAGTAGGAGTGGGGAACTAGTTCTCTGTGGAATTCTGCTGGACATCCTCATCTTCGGATCCTCGGCAGGCCACAAACTCGGCCCAGCCAGATCAGACTAGGATTGGAGACATGGAGCAGGGGCAAGCCCATCCAAGTCGGCACTTGCGTCTCGCCGAAGGACAGAAAAATGGTGTCTCTATTCACTACTAAGCATTCAACCAACAGCTAATCCCATGCCTACTTGCCCTGCCCTGCCTTGCCCCGTAGGTTGGGCCCTTTGCCGAACAGCAGCCTGGTAGCCGTAGGCTATGTCAATCCCATCGGAAGTCGTCCGTCGCCCTTTCTTTAACCCCTGGATTTTGCGTTCCCTTCCTACGGACATCCTTGTGCCTACCTATCCACAAGGTACACTACGGTAACAGGGGCCATCCACGTACCCAACGGAATCCATCATGTACGGAGAAAGATGCACTGTCCGCATCCCTGCCGCCCCAGTGCAGGACAGTACCTGTTTGTGAACGTGGGTAGGTCTGGCTGAACTTCGAGTTTGTTAGCCACAATGCTCCCCCCTCTTCCTGATCCTGATCCTGTTCTTGAGGGGTACGTGCTTCAGCCTCCCAAAGGAAGGGTTGGAGGGAAGCGGACGTGTTTCAGGAGGGCGCCTACGGAGGTGGGCGGCGGCACCACCACTACAACCAGCAGCGTGCATTCTTGCGTTGCTTTCTCTTTTTTCTTCTATACTCGAGGTGCGAGGGTACTGGATGGAATACGTCTTTGGGTTCAGCCTGGCGTTAGTACTTCCTTCTGCGGGGCGCCGGCTAAACAAACTAGCCCATCCTCCGTAAGAAAAACGTGTTACGTATCGAGTTGGTAGGTAGAAGGAGAAACTATTTGTTTGTACCAGCTATGTACGATTAACGAGATGCAGAAAAACTGAAATAAGAACCAAAGACAAGTGAAGTCAACAATAGAAGAAAGAAGATGGGGGAAAAAAAGGAAAGTAGTTCATAACTGGATTTCATGACAGGCAAAGTAATTGTGGTATGGTATAGTTTTCCTTTCTCCCTTTTTGGGTTCCTGCTCCCCTTCTGTCTGCCAGGCCGTGTTACCATTAGAGGTCATAAATAGTAGGTAGTACCTGTAAGGTAGGTTACTTAGGAAGGTAGATAATGTGGTGTCTGGGTTCTGGGTATCGGCACCGTGGGAAAAGACAATCGATGGCCACTCCCCCCCCCCTTTTTTGGATGGGCAAGTAAGGGGGCGTGTGTGATTCAGGTGGGGGGGGGCGAGGGGGTGTGTGTTGTGGATAGGATTGGGGAAAAGTGGCAATAA